>QMIH01000529.1:215789-236422 GCA_003987875.1 Clarias batrachus
CGTGTGTGTGTGTGTGTGTGTGTGTGTGTGTGGAATTAGCCCCTTCCCTCGCCTTGTTTTACACAGTAACACTCCTCCTCCCTCTCCCCACCTCACTTTTTAAGATTCACAACAAACACACACACACAGACACACACACACAACGGAAACACCGTTTTAACAGGAAAAAAAATCTTTCTGAGACTGGCATGAGCGTATATTAACGGACTCACTTTTTAAGTTTCACAACAAACGCATAAACACAGTGGAAACACCGTTTTAACGGAAAAAAGCGAGACTGGCATGAGCGCATACTAAAGCAATCACAACAAATGGACACACACAAACACGGAAACACCGTTTTAACAGGAAAAAAAAAATCTCTCTGACCTGGCATGAGTGCATACTAAGGGAATTACTGCTGTAAAGTAAAAAACAAATGAACCAGCGTCTTACCTTTGAAAAGAATCGCGACAGAGCAGAGTTTCTGTGTGTTTGTGAAGCCGGGTAGGGGGTGAAAAAGCGAGAGAGCGTCTGTGCGTGTGTGTGTGTCAGTGTCAAATTGCGCGCGCACGAGCAAAGTTTCTGTGTGTTTGCGAAGCCGTGGGGGAACGGGGAAGGTGAGAGAGTGACGCTCGGTGTCAAAATAAGAGTCGCATGTGTGAAGCATGATACTCGGCGCTCATAAACTAATACTTGCCCGGTTTTCGAATAAAAAATTATTAAAAATCTTTGCTCGGTTTGTGGAACACTCGTAAACCACGTTACTCGCGATCCGAGGTTCCACTGTATTTACTTTACTATGTCTGTAGCATTACATTTAATTTTGTGACCTCAACCTCACTGAACGGTTAGAGGATCAAATGGAATGTCAACTGTATACCAGGCCCAACATCACTGCCTGATCTCACTAATGCTCTTGTGGATGAATGATCACAAATCTTCATATCTATGCTCTAAAATCTAGTAGAAACCCTTTTCAGGCAAGTGGAGGTGAAATAAGCAAATATGACAGGGGTCTGGGTGGCACAGTGGTGTAGTGGTTAGAACTGTCGTCTTGCACCGCCAGGGTCCGGGTTTGGTCCCCGGCCAGGCTCGATTCCCGTCTCTGTGTGCATGGGCTTTGCATGTTCTCCCCGTGCTTGGTGGGTTTCCTCCGGGTACTCCGGTTTCCTCCAAAACATGTAGGTTACACATGTAACACAGTCCAAAGACATTTAGGTTAGGCTACTTGGTGTTTCCAAATTGTCCGTAGTGTGTGAATGAGTGAGTGTATAGTATGTGTGTGTCTGTGCCCTACAATGGATTGGCACCCTGTCCAGGGATGACCCTGTCATGTGCCCTAAGAGTGCCCCCTGTGACCCTGAATACAGGATTAAGTGGTATACAGTAGATGGTGAGTGAGTGAGTGAGTGAGTGAGTGACAGTGGTTTGGTGTCCACATATGTTTGGACATACAGTACATATGTTTGGACATTACATGCTATGAATTCAGTAGTGGTTAAATTTAATTATTCAGGATTAAAGCTTGAGAAAGTTAAGTGTTTACATCTCGTTTTGCTTTCACCCCACAACATTTAACGTCAACCATTAAAACAGTATCAGCCATGGCTTTCCTAATGGATAGAAAGAGCCTACAAGACTTTTGTAAGGGACTACCACCAGAGGTCACTGTGCGCACATGTTTGTCTTTGTTTTGTAGTTTTTTGTTAGCCGACTCAGTTTCCCAGAAGGCACCTCGGTCAGGTGACGCTGGAGCTCACCTGAACCGAGGTAGCTCATTAGTATTGTTATAAATAGCTGGATGTTCTGGGAAACTGGGTCGAGCATTAATCCTGTCAGTGGGCATGTCTTTTGGTTTGGTTCTGTTCTGGTTTGGTTATGTTTTATTTTACTTATGTTACTTTATTTGGGCTCTGTTTTGTTCTGTGGTATTGAGTATTGTGTAAGTGTGTTTCTTTGGTTTATTTTGTGTATTTGTGTGTGGACTGTGTGTTGTGTTCTTTGATTATTTCCCATGCCTCCAGTGTGTTCCTCTGTGTTTCCAGTGTGCTCCCCTAGTTTCTTGTGTACTCCACTAAGCTTCCCGGGCAGTCTCTAGTCTTCCCGTCCTGGGCAGAGTCCAAGTATGTTTTGTTGCGTTTTGTTAATTAAAGACTTTTAAAAACAACCCCTCTGCGCTTATGCTTGCCTTTTCTGGCCACGGCAATAACACCCGCCCGAACTGCCTGTCATACCAGTTCATGACAAAAAAATTAATTTTAAAAGTGAATTTAGAATAAGCCAGGAAACAAAAGCGGTCTCTAAAAGATGTGTCAGATATGAGCTAATTATTGTGCATATGGGAGTCAAGCTGAGATTATGAAAAATGGGTCAAACATGAAACAAAAGTAATAGAGGATGAAGTGTTTGAGTGTCTTGTGTGTCATAGACAAAACATGTTTGCATAAATTAGGAGCTACAAACTGTAGATAGCATATAGGCACTACACTAGGTTGTACATTATTATATTTAACCTATAATGTATTGGTTAATTATGTCACTCATCAGCATATAACAGGGTGGTTTTCATTCTTATGTTAGGAAAATCGTTTAATTGTTTAATGTTTATGAGAAAACTTTACTTGACCAAATAGAGGGAAAATATTGTTAAAAGAGCGTTTAACTTACTGAACCCATTGAACATCTGTGGTCCTGATGGGAAAACCAGTGAAAGTCTGGGGATAGGGGTAATGCTCATTATGCATTGTAAATGCATTATGAAATGTAGTGAGTCGGTCGAGAGCCAACAGTGATGATGAACTGGGGTGAAGTGAGGTGTCCAGTATACTCGATAAACCAAAAAAACGTATCACAGCTATCAAGCAGGAAGAAATCACTTCAGAGGAGAATCCCCAATGTTAAAGTAACCTTTTCAGAGTTCACTTGAGTCCAATTGGATCAATATGAACTCTATGAAATTACCACTCCGGGGATTATGCTGTGTAGCATTACTCCTACATGTAAATGACGAAAATCTAGATTGAAAAAAGACTCTTGAATGTTTAAACTGGAATTAATGGATCCTTACTGCAGAACCGTATGCTTTTCAGGAGAGCATAGCTTATCTTTAAAATCTAGTGACAGATAATTCTGCTCCATTAAAAAATAAGAAGAAAATTTTAACTTTGAATAAGCTGATATCTCTAACATGAAAACATAGTTGAATTGTCTTACTCCCTACCACATACTACACATATACAATACACTACACTGAGTTGTCCAATACATACAAATATGTATGTTTCATGTTTTGCATTGCACTATCTTCATTCATTAATTCAGTTTGGTGAGGTTAGTCAATAAGGGACTCCAGCAGCAGATAAACTCAAGTGTAAATCCTGAAAATCAAATAAAACCAGGGCAAGTAGTGTTGAACAAGAAATGACTCTGAAACTATGTACATTGGATAAGCACCCTTAAGCAGAGAACAGGACTGTTGGCAAAGTACTTTTTAAAAAATAATAGGGATGAGATTCTATAGCCCTGTGTGAATTGTGTGTTTATGTGTATTTTCACATGCAGAACAGTGGGAGAGAGGGGGAAAGGGAGAGAGAGAGAGCTACTGTATGCGCCAAATGTTGTTTTGTGAAGTCTGATGTATGGTGATGCATGGCTCCTTGTTGCTATAGCAAAGTGTAGGAATGTCAGCTCTCTATAATGATGTAGGTTCTTTCCTGGAATTTCCTGCCATGGCTGGCTACTCTACTGCTTCTACGAGGAAATTTCAGTTTGTTCAATATGCACCAGCTTGCATCCTTACCTAGGAAAATAAAATAAAGCCAGCCACATAATGTCAGTTTTTCTGATGAATAAACATGTCATTGTGACTCTGGATGGTTTAGCTCCCACAATATGAAACTCTACACATACGGTAGTTCAGCTAAGACATGTCTCCTGTTAATTCTTGCAGGAGTTACTAGTCTTTCTAAAAGAATTGCGTATAAACCTGCACATTCATTTTATTCAATTCAATATAATTCAATTCAATTTGATTTATATAGCACTTATTTATATATCGAAACATTGTTGCAATGCAAGGCGGCACGGTGGTGTAGTGGTTAGCACTGTCGCCTTGCACCGCCAGGCTCGATTCCCGTCTCTGTGTTTGCATGTTCTCCCCGTGCTTGGTGGGTTTCCTCCCACAGTCCAAAGACATGTAGGTTAGGCTAATTGGCGTTCCCAAATTGCCTGTAGTGTGTGAATGAGTGTGTGTGTCTGTGGCCTGCGATGGATTGGCACCCTGTCCAGGGTGTACCCTGCCATGTGCCCTAAGTCTCCTGGAATAGGCTCCAGGCCCCCGTGACCCTGAATACAGGATTAAGCGGTATAGATGATGAGTGAGTGTTGCAATGCAACGTTATAGAATCAAAAGAAAATTAAGGAAATGACACAGGACAGATGTTTTAAACATTTATGCAGTTATCTAATTAGTGAGGCTGCAGTGCAGTGCATAAAATCTTGCAATTACATGTAGAGAGCTTGACTTAGTCAACACCCAAATGGGGGAGAAATGTGATCTTAGTGACTTTGACTGTGACATGGTTGTTGGTGCCAGACGGACTGTCTTGCCTGTTGAAAATTTCAACCACAGTAGTCTATAGAGTTTACACAGAATGGTGCAAAACAAACAAACAAACAAACTAAAATAATTTCCTTATTGTTTGAATAATCAGATCTACAAGTATTATTATTGTTAAAGTGGCCAGTGAGTGTACTTGTTCATTTGTTAAGTATGGTTGAGGGTTTATGTCTCACCTTCAGGTCTATATGTGTAGACCTGAAGGTGAGACATGTTCTCCCCGTGCTTGGTGGGTCTCCTCCTGGTGCTCCGGTTTCCTCACAGCATTCAAAGACATGCAGATTAAGCTAATTGGCATTTCCAAATTGCCCAGTATGTATGAGTGAGTTTGTGAATGTGTGCAAGTTTGTTCCCTGTAACAAGCAGTGTAGAAATGATTGAGTGCAAGGGATTTGTGCAATTATCTTAGATTTACAGTAATTTATTTAGTAAAGCATTTACATTTTAAATGCTGTTTACACATTAGGATTCTGAGATTTTAAGATGAAAATAAAGTGCAATAAAAATAAAGATTTTTATTATTGATTTTAAGCTATAATGCTATAATGTACTGTATATTCAATTCAATTCAATTTTATTTGTATATTGCTTTTAACACCTGTCATTCGCAAAGCAGCTTTACACTATCAAAATAATTATTTACGTTTGTATGAAATCTGAACGTGTATGAATCAAAACAATCAGATAGTCGCTGATGAGCAAGCCGAGGGTGACAGTGGCAAGGAAAAACTCCCTGAGTTGGCAATAGGAAGAAACCTTGAGAGGAACCGGACTCAACAGGGAACCCATCCTCATTTGGGTGAAACAGAAAGCAGGAATATACCTTATATAGTTCATATCATAGGATAATCACTAGACTGCTATAAACATCTTTAATGCTCATACTAAATTATACACCACTTCAACTTGTGCGTCTTGTATTGTATTGTATCATTCTTGTAAAATTAGATGCAAACAAGAAAAGACTCTCTCTTTCCATTTCTTTCTTTCTTTTTTATTTTATTTTATTAAACGTTACCCCGGGTGACCCTGCAGGTGAGTTCTGTAGTGTGAGAGTGTTTACTGAGAGGGATCAGGATCATTTGCCTAAGAAGCCTTTTCTTTGACTAAACTCCAGCTACTTAGGACTGCTGAGACGCGTAATCTGGCGGATGGAGCATCCTGCTTCCTGGATGTTCTTAGTACATTAATCCAGACCATGGAGACGCATATTTTTTTTTTCAGTATGAGATATCTCTAAAGAGATCGGCCTTGGTATGACATCCAAAATGAACAAAATAGCCACTTAAAAATGAAATTACTTAATGGCAACCAGTCGTTTTTGTTTTATGTTTTTGATTTATGTTTTTGATTTTTTTAAAATAAATAAATAAATAAAATAAAAAGGCAGAAATGGACACAATATTAATTTTTAATACAGTTTAAAAGGTTACTTCAAAACTTAAGTGGTTGCAGTACATAGACATTTATAGAAGGCAAGATTAAGGCTGTGTCAAACCTTTCTATTTACACATATCGTTTCGAGTCTTTATATCTAAGTGCATTGCATTTTCGAATGCAATGTGGAAAGCTAGTGTACAATTCCTCATTAGGTTTTGCGTTGCCTTCATGAATAAAAACTAATATAAACTTTTTACAACATGATTCTAGTCTTCACCATATGTGCCATTATAGAAGAAAGGCTTGTCTGAGACACAGTGACCTACAATCTCTGGAGTCCATCTCTGAACGTTTGGTTTACCGTCTTTATCTGGTCGCACAATGACTGTGTTTAGAGAAGACAGTGAGGGGTCTTCATTGAAAAAGTTAAACGGTCGAAGGAAGAATCCTACAGAGTTTCCGGGGGTTGCTGTGTTGGGAATGTCTTCCGAATGAGGAATGTGTAAGAAACCCACAGTAACCCAGGCAACCAAATCCTGCAAAATGCAACATACAGTGACAGGTGACATATCCTTCTAGACATGCTTTTTCTGTGCAGAATTTTTAGGGTTATCAGTGTTAGGACAATACATACCTGATTTACAATGTTTTCATTGTTGCGGATGTAGTCCTCAAATGAAACAACAGGTTCCCATGGGTCATTCTGGGTATAGATGCTACTGCTGGTGGATTCAGTGTCCTTATGTCTAGTTACAGCCAGAGGATACCTAGAACATCAGACACACACACACACACACACACACACACACACACACACACACACACACACACACACACACACACAGTGTACCAATCAAAACTTTTTTAAGATACGAAGGTCATCTATACTGCTGCACATTTGCAAAACCCATCAAGCACCATGATGAAACTGGCTGTCATGAAGACCATCTCAGGAAAGCAAGACCAAAACTTACATCTGCTCCAGAGGGGAAGATCATTTAGAATGATCAGCCTCAAAAAAAAATTACCAATTAACAGCACCTCAGATTAGAATCGTTTGGAAGGCTTTACAGAGCACAAGTAGCAGATACATCTCAATATCAACTCTTCAAAGGAGATGGTTTGGATGCCTTCAGCAATGTTTTACAATGTAGAAAGAAATAAAAATCATAAAAGACCATGCAAAGTAAAAATGTCCAAACTCTTGATTGATAATGTTTATCTCTCTCTCTCTCTAGATTCTAAGGTTGGGGAGTATTCACCTTGCATGCAGATGGTTGATATTTTGAGTGACAATACCTTGACCATGTAATACCATTCTCCTCCCTCCAGCCCCGGGGCAGTACACTATGGGCATGTGAGTTAAACTGAATGCGGTAACCCTTCTGATGCCCCCACTTGTTCTTTTGGTTGGGGTTGTAGAAGTGTAAATAACGAGGAAACTTTTTTCCAAAGCGGAAGGCAGCACTGCGTTCTGTTTCATGTTGCGTCCTGGAGAGCATGGATTGTTTGACGGTATGATGTTTACTCCAAGGGTTGGTGAAGTTGACATATTTCAGGTTTATGGACTCAAAACTGTTGTCACGCCCTAAACAGGAGAAAGAGAAAGCCACTGATTTTCATTGCATCATATTAAGCTTAAAAGCAAGTTTCCTTGCTTGTTGTTGGGATAAATTAAAACAAAAAAGGCTTAGTAAGTAGGCTTAGTATGTCAGGAAAACTAGCTCTACCGTATTTACAGTATTTACACTCAGTAGACACTTAATATAAGATTTCTATTTTGTGTAATTTCTGGTAGTGATTAACTCAATTAAGATCAATTATTTTAAGAGCCTCAACAAATCGGAATTCACATCTACTTCAACTCACCTGCAATGTCCAGATCCACTTTGTAATGAACAAGATGTGTGTGTATATTTCCAAGAACATAGTTGTAAACCTTGGTTCCATAGTTCAGTCCATTTTCCGTAAAGTATGTTGCATGAATGTACCCTGTGGCACTAACTCGAGACTCCATTACTCCATTCTGATAGAACAAGAAGTCCCAAATGTAGTCATAGTTGTAAACAGTGGATGTGGTTCTTATTACGAGTACATGATTTTCAAGACCCCCAAAGAAATTGTAGCTTCCTTTGAAGTTGCTGTTGAAGTGTCTTCTAAGAGGTGTGCCTGTTGTCATCTCAAAAATACACAGGGCATTCTTATATCTGACAGGTTTGTCTGTATCGTAGAAATGGTACAGGTCCACAAAAGTGGCGATTTCAGGACAGTCGATACCTGGTGCCAGTTCGAAATCTGAGGTTCCCATGGCCCAGCCAGCATCTATGTATTTTGTTTGCATTCCAGCTGGTGTGTCCCCAGAGTAGAACGCAATAGCTTCTTGCAGGCTGATCTCATAGGCAATTCTCTCACCATTAAAACGCAAGTCAAAGATCTGCAGACCAGCGGATGAGCGGACACGGTACGCAAATGACCATCCAGCGTACTCCACAAAGTTTTTTTCTATCTGATATCTCGGGCCTTGAGGCTCCACCAACTTTGGTCCATAGATATCTGAGCGAGTGTTGCTGTGACCTCGCGGAATGTATGTGGAAAATAGATCGTTTTCATCATGCTCAGGCAGTTTGATTTTAGAGATCTCTCCCTTCTCGTACTTCTCCACCAGTTCCTCTACGCTGTCGAAGTACTGTTCATTGTACCACACCTTTTCCACAGTCCATTTCTCCGGATCCAAGTCAAGGTGGTTGATAAGAATCTCAAAACCCACAGGATGAATGAAGAAACCCTCTACAAATTTCTGCAGCATGATCCATGTTCTTCTCTCTCCCACTTCAAGTCCACGAGGAGCAATGTCCGAGAAGGTTAAGCATCGATCGGTGCAGTTTCCATATGTAAAGCCTGTGCTCTCATACAGAATTTTATTTACTTGCTTTCCAATTTTGTTTAAGATGTCAACTAAATGCTCATATTCTACAGATGTGATTGGCCTGGATGCAAAGTTGATGGGTCGATTACCTTTAAACGTCTTGAGCTGATGGGAATTTGGAAAAGGCAATGGACCAACAATGTATTCTGTTATATTAGGCTGGGCCTGGTTAGCAAATTGTATCACTGCACGAGCACGACGGGTCGGTTTTGCCTGCCCTCTGTCTAGTGCACGGAGGGCCTCATGCTTTTGAGGAACATGTAGTTCTATCAGAATGATGCTGTTTTTATTAAGAGACTTGTTTTTTGATGAGGTAAGGCCTAGCTCCTTGCAGGAGTGGAGATAACCTCTCACAGCCATCATTTCTTTAGGGGAGAGATCAGCAAACATGGAAGCTCCATGATGAGCCCATTCTCGGGTTCTATATGTAGCAGTCTGCGTGACTACTAAAGCTAGCAGCAGCAGTGGCAACCACATGTCGAACTCTGCATAAATAGAAAGGTAACAAATAGTCAATACAGCAGTGGCGGTTCAAATAATTAAAGTTCTGGATCAGAAGGCTGAGGATTTGAATCCCAGGACAGCCAGGCTGCCATCGTTTGGCCCTTGAACAAGACACTTAAATTTCTCTACTGGAACAGTGCCCCATCAGGGCTGACCCTGTGCCCTGACCCTAAGTTTCTATCAAGCTGAAATATGCTAAAGGCATCCAAAATATGCACAGACAAAAATATATATATATATATATATAACTCAAGACAGCTGACCTTCATGTCTTAAAATAACAACTGACTGATATTGTTGTTAATTAGATAATTAATTAGTTATTAAGTTAGTTCATTACCTAATTCCATGTGTGTTATTTTATAGTTTTAAAATTCCCAGTATCATTCTAGATTGTAAAAAATAAGTCACAAAACAAAAAACAAACAAACAAACAAACAAACAAACATTGAATTAGAAGATGTGTTCAAACGTTGTAATGGTACTGCACTGTACACCAATCAGCCGTTACGTTATCATGGGCACCAAGTTTCATTTATGAAATGAAATGAGGTTCAAAGGCCAGTCCACAGTTACTAGTCTTCCAGTTAACGCTGAAAAATATCAGAATGCTCAATGCTTCACAGCCTGCCATATATGAGGCTTTGCAGGCATAGTGTTCTAAATCAAACGAACCTAAATCAAGCCTGGCCAGAATGCACTCGGTGAACAAGTCTGACCCATGGAGGTCCCACTTTGTAACTTATGGGACTTAAAGGATTTGTTGGCAATGTCACCACAAACCTTCAGAGGGCTTAGGGAGTCACGGCCCCAGGGGCTAGAAGTGTTTTAATAACACAAGGTGACCCTACACAACACTGGGCATAATGTTTTAAGGTTTTAATAGTATGGCTTGTTAAACCCCCTTCTTCTTCTTCTAAAAATAAAATGCCATTAAATGGTGAACTATTTGTGACATCTGGGCATAATATTGTCAATATACCTTCTCATTCAGGAATACACACAACCTTTACACTGATAAAGCTAATTATTTTTGCCTTTATTCTTTTGCTTCCTTCTTTAACTGCTAAAAGAAAGATAATCTCTTCTTTTGCCACAACATTATCCTCATAGTGTACAAATTACAGGGTACAGTCTATTAAAAGCAACTGCAGCCATTGGTACATCAGACTATATCATGCATCAAGCCTTCCACAAATGAATAAAATATGCCATATTTATAACCAGACATTTATAAAACTATTATGCAACCCCTTTGTCTATAGAGCCTTTGAAGTAATGTTGCCTTTGGAAGAGAAGAAGAAGTCAAACTCAACAATGCAAGTATAAATAGGAACAAAGTTGCACGATCTTACCTACTGCTCTTATTTCCAATTCTTGTAGGATTTGCTCTGTAAATGTGCCACTTCTGTAGCTAAAATGTGTTTACTCAGCCCAGCCCGAGCAGATGTAGTCTTTCCCCCACAGTCCTATTGGATGATAAGCTGGATATGAAATTAACTCTTCTGTTGTGGCATTGTTCCTTTTATCAGCCCCACAGGTCTCTAGTGTAGTAAAGGATTGGTCAATGTTAGGCCATAAAACTGTCAGATGTCAATGGCCAATGGCCAAGGTGAATAGATTGCAGGTTTGCCTTTGTATAGTGACCATGGGGGGAAAAAATAACCATGGTACTTTTCTTAGGAATTATGTCATTAGAGTTTGCAAGACATTTAATTTGCAAGTTATTATAAAAGATTTAACTATAAAACATAACGGTATTAATAATATATTAGACAGATAGTCAGCATTAAGTCAACATTTTATCATTACATTATTTAATAATTAAATTAAAACAATTAGCCATATCTATCAAAATATGGCAATAAATTGGCAGTCTAATATGAACATTTATAAACTATTTAGTTGTTGTTAAATAGGCAGCAAATCAGATGAAATCATCTGCACAGGAGCAATTTATTTGTTTTCCACTTTAAACTTTTTAATGCCTACCCACACCTGTGATCCTATGAGTATATAAATAAACAGCCATCCAAAATTATTGGCACCCTTAAATAGTACAGTATGAGCAGAACAGGTTTGCATACATTAAGTGAAACTCGATACATGTAATCCATTCATCCATCTCTCCATCCATCTAGGAACCTCTGTAATCCAGCTAAGGACCACTGAGGCCAATGGTGATTGCTATTGTATCTATCCCATTTTATGACTGTGGTAGAACCTCTGGTTGACATTCACCCCCGCATTCACACACTACGGGCAATGTGGAAACACCAATTATTCTAATCTTCATGTCTTCGGATTATTGTAGGAAACCCAACAAGCACGGGGAGAACATGCAAACCATATGCACACAGAACCTGAGGCAGGAATTGAACCAGACTCTGGAGTTGCAAGGTGACAGTGCTAACCACTAAGCCACTGTGCCACCCTACATGCATTGACATTGAATATTTTTGTTTAAGCATATTTTGATTTCACATTTCTAAAATGAGATTGACATTTGTGGCCAAACGTATTAACATTACAATAAAATGGCTAAAACAAGGGAATTCTCAAGTTAAGTGTGAGCTTCTGTGGCAAGGTTCTGTACATAATCTCCAGGAAGCATTCAAACATGGATTGAGCAAGTAACACCAGAATACTGCAGACATCTTTTTGACTCTACTGGAATCCCAAACAGATTTTTTCAGGACTTCCAACTAAACATCAATTGTTATATAGCAATTTAATTATATAAAATAAAAAATGAATCTTAGTATTTTGACTGTAATTATTTTTAAATTTGAATGTTGATGAATGTTGCGCATTTAAAATGCAAATATATTGTTGCCTGGAAAACAAATTCTGCCTTCTGGATTTAGACAAATTGTTTATAAAACACTTTGACTTTATACTGCCTTCATACTTTGGCTTGATGTGTAAATGTCTTTGTACCTGGTAACTTGCAATGGACCAGTTGCATGTGTGTACAGTACTGTACGCCTAACACCCAGTGTTCCTGAGTCAGGTTCCAGGTCCAACACAACAATAAATGAATAAGCTTTCCTTGTTTTTATACAACTACTGATTTAATATCTATATGGGATCCAGTTTATGTGGCTGAAAAATTGCTACTTATAAGGACTATGAACAAAGCAGATATAAAAATAAATATCATGCACAAGGTTGTATTTATCATTTTTATATTTTATTTATTACATGTAGTATTAAATGCCAAAATAATCAATAAAAAGCAGTTTAAAAAACTCTGAGTTAATGTCTTTCTGCAGAGCTGGAGTAAAATCTTGAAATATAATTTCCTGAGAACCAGATTTATCAGATAAATGTAAGATCTTTGCTTATGATTGAGAAACATGTAAAAGAATAATATGTTTTAGTTTAGGAAACACTGTACTTTTCAAACTTTCAAACTACACCATGTGAGGAGTTTTCCAACACCACCACAATAATAATAGTACCTGGGACAGTTAGCAAAAATCTTTCGTTTGCAGGTCAGTTTAGTTTACTGCGAGGACTATATTGGAGTGTTGACTTTGCATGTCTTATCCCTGGTTGAACGTGACACAAAATAAAGAAGCCTCTGTAGACTACAGGAAATGCTAAAGGGTGAGACAGCTGTGTTTGTGTCTTTCCCCAAAGCTAAAGGTATTGGCTAATGATAGAAGTTAGACCGCATGGCCTCAAGCTATTTTCTATTGACACACTTTATTAAATAAACGCCCTTAAAATCCTTCCTCTGAAGAATTTCTTTATAGGATTACACTTGCACAAACAGTCCTCTTGGAAAAGGAACTGAATTTAACCTCTGCGCTTCCTTGTCCTCTCTGGATGGACATGCAGGACAGGGGGGTGGGCACTTAGCATTGTCAATAACAGATGAACAGCTAATGGCTGACATCACAGCTGTGGCCCAGTGCTTTGTCCTCCAATTGCAAGGCTTTCAGATGCTGCCACAAGGCTACGAATTCCCCTTCATTTAAGAAAAAAAAAAAAAACAGCCGTTAGTGTGAAATGTGGCTTCATAATCCTTACTACGGAGTTGCGCTATGACTGTGAGAAAAATTGGTAAAGGAATAGTTAGGCGAGGAGAACCAGGGGAAAGCAACACCAGTAGAGATTTAATGAAGACATGATTTAAGAAAACTTAATTTTGCGAAGATAAAGAAGATCTGCTTGAACTGAAGTGATACTGAATCTGACAAAACAGGTAATTTCTTTCAGGCTTGGTTGCCTCATTTCTCAATTTTGAGACTGCATAGCAACATATCTTGCAAATACAAAGATGTGTGTTAACATGCTATAAACTACTAATAAAATAATTTATGGAGGTGTGATGAAATAAAAAGCAACAGCTTGAATTCTTAATGGAATGATTTAGATTAAGGTAACCATCCTAAGTGTGTTTTAATGTATTTTTTATTTCTTATATTTTATACCTGATAAAACTTTAATATAAACATAGGAATGTAATATACCTTTTTATTTCTGTTTTTCAGTTGGTCACTTTAGTAAGCAATTGCAGCCCTCAAAACCATTATGAAGACTCTGCTTATATTGTTGATAAGTCTGCATCCGGTCACCGGAATGGGGTAACCATTTCGAAAATATTGGTCTATATTTACTGTTTCTCAAAATGCTCTGTTTTGGTTTAGGAGTTAGTAGATTAATGTTTTAATCAACCAGATATTTGCTTACATTTAATGAATTTTTATTGACTTTTGATTACATTCTAGTAATCCTTATGAATTAAATGTATTTGAGTATTAAATTAAACCATGAAGCTTAATAAATTGGTGAATTAACGTGTTCAATGTTATAAATACATGGCAACATCTGTGGCTTTCTCCACACTTATATTGCTTCATTTTATATATAAAACTTATTTTTATATATAATTTTTATATATATATAAAAAATCTCCTTAAATAATATCTTTGGAGAAACCTGTCGGCTAACCTAAAAGCAATGGTGCAAAAGGCTCATACAAACTTTAAATGTATTTTTGTATTTGATTTTGTTTTATAAATGTCTGACCCTAATGTAAAATTTAGTTTAGCAAAAGTCATTACAACTAATATGTTCAAAAATATTGGCGAAAAAAAAAATCTATTTTAGTTGTATAACGCGTTTAACATTGTCGCAAAGCATCTTTACACAATGAAAAGAATTATTTAAGTTTATATGAAATGTGAATGTGTATGAATGAAAATGATAAGATTGTCCCTGATGAGCAAGCCGAGGACGACGGCGACAGTGGCAAGAAAAAACTCCTGAGAATGCAGTAGGAGGAAAAACCTTGAGAGGAACCAGACTCAACCGGGAACCCAACCTCATTTGGGTGATATCGGATAGCAGGGATTCATCTGCAGTCATACTGTGTGTAAGGAGGCTGGACGTTCAGTATAACAGGAGATGTTTTCAAGTTAATATGGATTCCAGTTCGTTATTGGAGGCTCAGGTAGACTATATGAAACTCCAGTCCTGAACTATTGAGCAACTGCAGTCATGACTCCTCAGAGGACAGCTGTCAGCATCTTTCGAGGCAGACCACATGGGGCACACACAACTAACTATGACAGCATAACTAAAAGGGAGAGCCAGAAAGGAAACACAATGGGGGCTCCCTGAGATGTAAAGCAACCAATCACTTCACCAACAACACACCTGAGTGACCAATGAGTGTGGGGAAGACAGCATCCAAACATACCAGTTCACCATAATACTCTATGTCCATGAGTCCCCGAGATCTGCTCTTTTACCTAATGCAAATCTATTTACAAAAATGCTTGGCTAAATAAATAGATTTTAGTCTAGACTTAAATACTGAGACTGTGTTTGAGTCCCGAACATTAATAGGAAGACTATTCCATAACTTTGTGGCTTTGTAAAAAAAAAAAGCTCTGGCCCCTGCTGCAGTTTTCATTATACGTGGTACTGACAAGCAGCCTGCATTCTTTGATCGAAGTAGGCGTGGCGGATCTTAAGACACTAGCAGTTAACTCAGATACTGTGGCGCGAGACCATTTAATGCTTTATACATCAATAGTAGTATTTTAAAATCAATACGAAATTTCACAGGCAGCCAATGAACTGAAGCCTTACTGTCTGGTTGTTCACCTAGCTGAACAATCAGACAGTAAGGTGTTAGAATAGTCCAACCTAGAGGTGATAAAAGCATGAACAATAGACAATATATTCCTTATCTTGGCAATATTTCTGAGGTGAAAGAATCCTATCCTGGTAATATTATCTACGGGAGCTTCAAATGAAAGACTGGAATCTATAACCACACCGATGTCTTTCACTGTTGCACTTGAGGGAACAGAAAGGCCTTTTAAAGTTACAGTGCAATCAAAAAGCTTGCTTCTAGCTGCATGTGGTCCTATGACTACAACATTATCTCAGCTGCTTATTTGTGCGTATCAAATAAAATATTATATTCAGATCATCGGATGTTCATTTACATTCAATTTTGATGAAGTCAACAATTTTCGATTGCCATAGCCAAACACATGACGCCAACCCCCATATGAAAAATTCACCAGTTTTTTACACCAAAAATTATACTATATACTATTTATATTACTATTTAGTAGGTTGGGAGATCATAAACATATGCTGTGTCCTATTAAAATTTTGTCCAATTATGGTTTAATTAGAGTTCTAAAACATACAAGTCTTTATTTTTTTATTTCAACCTCAGGCTGTAACAAGTTAAATTATTATATAGTGATTCGTTATTTCTTCCTGGATAAAGGAGAGTTACTTAGTTCAAAAACCTGTATGAACCTGCTGACAGACCATGCGAACCTGTGGACGGATTGTGTGAGTATGCAAACTGTTGGACCCCAAGTTAGCTCTATGCTAAGCTAAACTTGGCAATTTTTCCCAGAATTGGATGTCCCAGCACATTCACGCCAAGGTCAGACTATTCTCAGAGAAATACTAAAAACCCCAAGAGCTACATCTCAGACACTACAGGCCACAAGGAGCATGTCAACTGTTAAAGTTCACAATTAGAAGCAGCACTAAACAAGTACAGTGTGGTTTGTTTGGAATGGTTGCTAAAAGAAACTTGTTCTGTCTCAAAAGAACATGGAAGCACAACTGAGATTCACAAAATTGTGGACAATTCCATCTGGAGTGGAATAGTTTGGCCTTAATGCTGAGCGCAATATTTGGCAAAACCCAAACAGCATTTCAGGAGTAACACTTCATACCCACTGTCAAGCATGCAGTGGAGGAGTGATAATTTGGGTTTCTTTTTTCAGCCACGGGACCTGGGCACCTTGTAATCATTGAGTCGACCTTGAACTCCTCTGCACACCAGAGTAATCTAGATGCAAATGTGAGGCCATCTGTGCAACAGCATTAGAATAGTTGAAAAAAAAAATTGGAATACAAGGTTTTGGAATGACATAGTCAAAGTCCAGACCTCAATCCCACTGAAATCATCTGGTGGGACCTTAATAGAGCTATGCATAATCGAATTCACAAAACTTCAATAACCTGAAGCAATGCTGTAAAGAAGAATAGACTAAAATTCCAACAATGTGAGAGACTGTTAAAGCCAAGTTATTGCTTTAGGTAGAAAACATATCTATAAATCTATAAATCTTCCTTGATTGTTTATCTTTTTTGTTTTATGCATTGAAACGACAGAGCATTCTAACTTGATAGTGTTCTTCAAATCTAGTCACTGGTGTGAACATAAAGTGGAAGAGAGACTGGAGAAGATCATCTCTCCTCGCCTACAGCTTGAAGTGGCATGCTCGGAGGTCTACCAGTTCAACACTCAAGGCTGGAGGCTAGATGTAGACAGGATGCGCCACACACACGGGGGTGATGACGGTATTGCTCTCTATTACAAAAGACAAGGACTCAAGGCTTCCTGCTTCTTATTCAAGTAAGAAAAATATTCTAGCAACATCAGCTTATATGTTTATATACTGTAGAGTGCATTCGAAAGACTTAGCTCAATATTTGAGTAAAATCTTGACAATAAAAACGTGGTTAAGTTTCTGTTGTAATTTAGAATAGTGCCAAATATTGGATATTAAATATTTAAGATATTCAATACTAACATTCTTTCTACTGTTTGTACAAAAAAAGCTTTCTGTTTTAAAGAAAAAGCAGACTTATGGTCAGATCAGCGTGGTTTCATACTTCTGGACTGTAAAATGATAATAATGGTTAGTTTACATTTTTGTCCGAAAGCAATTATGTCGCTTTGTGTTTGAGCATTACAAATTTCTGCTGTAGACCTGCGAACATCTTGACTGAACGAATGAACAAGACAGTAAGAGCCTGCTGTGAAGGCTGGTCTGGTCCAGAGTGCTCACGAGGTAAGACATCAAATGTAGCCAGGTGCATCACAATTATTTTAACCTTTAACCTCCAGCTTTGGGGCAGGAATGTGGTACGAATGTGATCATTCCAATTGGCCCGAAATGGGTCAGGCTGTTCCGACTGAGGTTATACATTATACATTTTCTATTAGATATATTTGATTATGATTCAAATACTGATTATTATTCAAATGTCTGTGTCTATATAAACAAACCTAATCACAAGATTTATTAGGCTCAAAATGTTCTTAGGGAGGAATCTTGATAAGAGCTTGAGGAACCTGACCAGATCTCCACTGGAAGTCTTTACAGAGTGTTTGGACACTACCATCATTAATACAAATATTAATGCAACTTTGGACATAATTAAATGTTGTTATTACATATTTGGTCTTCAGAACAACAGCACTGAGAGTACCAGCTATAATTAAAGCTGAAAGTGGTTCAAAGAAATATAGTGATTTTTTTTTGACCAGGCAGTGTATAAAAACATTTATTTTTATTTTTATAAGTCTTATTATGGGTTAAGTAGTCAACATTACTTTAAAAAAAAAAAAAACATATTACCATAATTGCGTTTCCTAGGTGTGAGTATCCGTGGTCTGTGTTACTCTACGTGGAGTTGTGAGGAATTTCCCGGGCTCCAGAACTCCTCTCTGATGCCTATTGAGCAGTGCTGTGGCAGCCTGTGGGGTCTTAGCTGGAAAAATGCCTCTGATCAGACATGCTTGTCCTGTTCATACACCCTCTTGCCTGGTAATCTTATTACTGTTTTAATTAATTCTTTGTAACCTGTTGGCTTAATAATCACTGGTAAAATTTTTTTTTATGAATTAGGCAGACTAAAACATATTCAGGATTTAGTATTCATAACAGAATAAAAATGCATTATTATAATGAAAGTGTTTTCTACATCATCAGGAAAAAAAACAGTTAAAGCTTAATATGGGCATTATTACAGGATGAAAACAAGCACACCACCACGTCTCATAGATATGCCTCAGTTAGCCTTTACTCTTAAAATAATTGTCATTGCTCAGTGTAAAACAGTTTTCTCTTTTTTTCTTCAGATGCTCAGCCATCACCTCTTTTTCCCAGGAGTCTTCTTGGAGGCATTCGAAATCCCAAGGCCTCTGCCACTTGCATGAGCTGGGGTGGTGTGCATTATCGTTCCTTTGACAGGAAACACTTCCATTTCCATGGTGGGTGCACCTATGTGCTGGCCTCATCCATTGATGGGACCTGGGCTGTCTACATAAGCACTGTGTGTGATGGTGGAGGACACTGCAGCAAGGTATGCTAATTTTTCTTTTGTTATATACTGTAGTATCTGATATAAGTGGTGATCGTGAAAAATACATCAGATGTGTCTGTGCCTGAATTCCAAGAATTTTGGAAAGAAATAACAAGGTTTGACCATGTAAATTATGTTTTACATCCATACTGTATCTTATTGTCACTTTATCTGGATCCTCTCCATTTGGAAGAGCAGGGAATCTACTAATGTATATAAAGCTCTCAAGGATTGTTCGGCTTCTCAAACTATGACAAACGGAAAGCGTGGAAACACCACAATGGAACAACCTTTCCCCCCTTACTGTACCTACTGTAGGACCTTATTATTTCACTTATTACCCCTTATTTATGACAACAGATACAGATAGTTGTAGATGACTTGGTAAACAGAAAGCTGAATCGGACCCAATCCATTTGTCAATCTTACAACTTCATTTTTTTTCCATTACTCATGCAAGGTCTCAGTTTATGCCTGAGGGGAGAACTTCTGTTTTTTTTTCTCTGAGGGAACATTGGCCTTGAACTTGGAGTCACTTATTGTACTCTCCTTCCAGATGCTTTACAATCAACTGCAAACTGTTGAGAAAAAAAAGTCCATGTTGGTGGAAACTTACCTCAAGCCCTCCATAATGCATGCATCTTTTAATATGGCTGTGTTTTCATATCCTGTGCAACACCACAAACATGGTTGGAGATAAGACACATTGATGGAGCCTAATGCCCGCATTAAACAACTTTGACTTAACCCACAGAATGCAGGCATGACAATGTGCTTATAGAGAGAATTGAATAATCAAATTAGCAACCTGGAAGACACTTTACTGCTGAGTGCCCCAATATGCTGCTAAGGAACACAACCCAACTTCTATAAATCCACATCATCTACAGTATACTTGATTAGTTGGCCATCACAAACACCAACAAAGCTGTGTAAGACCTACAACTTCAGGACTTGGGGAGGGGGCATGTCTTCAACACTATCCCCAGTATATGTAGGTCAAGTTCTCTCATTTTTGCTTAGCATAGCTTGTGCAAGGATCTCTGCTGAGGTGCTGGTTTGGTTTGACAGAACATCTTTGAGGCTTCCTGATAACTTTCTCCCATGCAATACCTAAACTCCTCCAAGTCTCAAGCTTAACTTCTTTAACGTTTTATGACTGTAGTCCTTGCGGTGTTTTAATTTTCATAATTAGTCAGCAGATTCATCATTGAGCATTGCTCAGTAGTTGCTCTCTCTATAACTTGGCACTTTCCCTCAGCACTGATGTCCTGTAGTCTTACCATGTTGGTAAGCACTGAAAAGAAAAGGTTTTTGCAATGTTCCAATATATCTAGAAAGTGTTCAGTGCGATAGAGTTCTATGCTTGCAACATCAGACTTTTTGAAACCATGTCTTTATAAACTCTCTTTTTGTTCACAGGGGCCTTGTCAGGCTGGAACAGGTTTAGAATTTTCCCCTTAGTTTTATTTAAGGAGAATCCGTAATGCTTTGTCATACAAAGTGTTATGGTCAGATTTTGGCCATATAAGTGTAGATGATTACTGTTACAGATTATATATATATATATATATA
>QMIH01000529.1:236484-292108 GCA_003987875.1 Clarias batrachus
TTTTTAACAGTATATTGATTAAAAGCAAGCAGTACAATGGCATAGTGGACAGTGCCTGTTTTGCGTGTGTGTGTCCTGTGATGAATGGCCACCATGTCCAGAATATACCCTGCCTCTTGCCCTACTGTAAGTTCCCTGGGACAGGCTCCAGGCACTCCACACAGGAGAACCTTTACACAGGATAAGCAGTATCAAGATGAATGAATGAATATATTAATATATTAAAAGCTGTGACTTATACTTAAGTAAGGATACAGTATGTGTGTTACTGTCTTCAAGAATTCTTCTAGTGATTGATGTTAACACTAAACCCGTTTGTGTCTTTTAGGCATTAAGGATGATGTTGGGACTCGACCTTGTGTCTGTTCATAAGGTCAACATATCACTCAACAGTGTCCTTTTACAGCAGGGTGAACCTTTCTTTCAAAATGGTATTAATGACACCTTTAACATTTGTTTTTAAATATAACCTGAACCATGTTCATTGCACAGTACATTGCCTTTAAGGGAGTTCTAGCTAACCCTTATCGCATGCCTTGGAATGATTTCTTTTAGCCACACATTCTGTTTTCATTACAAGTTAGAATGAAGACCAGCTATTTGGTAGATAATGCAGATGATAAGAATTGTTCCATGACCCTTTTTGGTAATCAAACACATGTTTTGCAAAGAAATTAGTTTTAGTTGTTGGGAATTGAAACATTTACAATGTAACCTTGGGCATAGGTGTACAGCATACAGTTATAGGACATGCAGTATGGTTATATACATGTATACTAATATGTATATTATATATATGTATACATTTCTTTGTGCATAAAGACATTTTTCTTGGCTTTTAATTGTTGCACCAAGCAAGGCTACACTTTTACAAGATAAATAAAGTTACAATATGACTGCTGGTAAAAAAGAAAAAAAAAGAAAGAAAAAAAAGTTCTCAAGGAACATGTTGATTTTAATTTTATTTTAAGTTTAAGTCACAAATGTCACAAATATGACAAATACAAAGAACATCTAGTCAAATCAACCTATTTTTATTTTTAAAAAATAATTAAAAAAAAAAACAATAAACCAAATATATGATTATTTAGCCTATTACTAGGTAGATTTTAAAGGTTTTTAAGGGTACGTTTTTAGTTTTAGTTTTTAAGTTCTGTTGGCAGAAAATTTTGTTATTCTTTCACCATTTATTTCTAGAAATAAGCTAAATTATTTGCCAACAAAATAAAAAAAATGTTTGCTTAGAAATTTCAAATATGCCTTGACATATGCTTATATATTTTATATTTTGTTCATTGTGTATTTATTATTTATATAATAATATATAATACATAAATTTTTACTAAATTCAAGATTCTTTCACGTGGTAAAATGTCATTTTTTGCATTGTATATAGTTTAGATTGACTACATTAAATATAATTATGCAAAAAAAGATATATCTATATGATGTAATAAAAGTATGTGTTGTGTATGTCTATCTATAGGAGTGAGTATTCACTGGTTAGGAGATTTTGTGTTTGTTGAAAGCGGATTGGGCATTAGAGTGAAATTCGACATGGGGAACACTGTATATCTGACTGTTACTGCAGAGCACTTTGGTTCTACCAGAGGCCTCTGTGGATTATACAGCAATAATGCAGATGGTAAGAGATTTCTTAAGATTTCCAAGTATTTGAGTGAATTTTAACCAACAGAATACTGTGTATCTGACTGTTTATAAAACAGCTAAAGCGCTAACAAAGTGCCGGATTCATTGGCATTACTAGAGGGGTCTCTGTGGGTTACAACAATGCTGATTGTAAAGGACGAGGATGCAAATGCCCGCTCTCACTGTCTAAGAATAAAACAGAACTATAAACTCCACAGCATGTTTAAAGAATTTCAACATTGTAGTAATGTACTGTATCTGTGACAAATAAAGGCTTGAAGGCTTAACTTTAAATATGAAGCCAGCCAATACGTCCATCTCACCTACCCAGATGATAGGGTCATTTATGCACTTTTGGACTTATGGATGAATGCGTTTCTGTTGTGTCACTTAGAAGTCTCCTTATACAGTAGACACCTGTAGCATCTCCCTGCTGGGTAATTCCAGGTTTAAAATTTATTTATGTCAGCTGCTTTTTGAATCATCCACCCATATTAATCATTTTAATGTATTTATGTAACTGGATACTGTACATTCTGACAGGGATACAACTGATCCCCAAGGATATCTTCTTGATCCAGTGGTGTTCAGACTGCCTGACACCCAAATGTGGAATACAGTTTCTGAAAAACATGTTTTTGTTTCTTATATTTATACAGATGACTTCACCAGTAGGAGTGGAAGTGTATCACAGTATGCTGCCAGTTTTGGAAATTCATGGCGTGTCCCAAACCAAGACACAGAGGTGATTTATAACCCTGAAATAAACTCCTCAATTATTATTTATTTGTTTACAGTAATCTTATTTTTTATATTTGAGAATTGTAACCAGACTTTGTATGTAGATTAAAAACCCATGATCTAAACTGTCTAATGAAAATATGAACAAATTCCAAACAAAGCCAAAGTTTCCAAGAGTTTTATTTATTCCCAGGACTGTAGTGATGCAGCCGAGTTGGGCCACAGCTGTGACATTGTGGGTGACATGAGCTTGCGTAGGGCGGCAGAACTGACATGCCATCAACTCAAGGACAGTCCCTTTTCACAATGCCATCATCGAGTGAGAGAGCTGTCAGAATACTTCAAAGACTTTGCCGTGTCTAAATTAATCATTTTGTGCTATAAAATAATGCTAAATTGTTTTTTTTATGCTCCAGGTGGATCCAGGTCCCTATGTAGATGCTTGTCTATATGTCTACTGCAGTTTAGGGATTAATGAGAGAGAGGCAGCAGTGTGTGATACGCTTGCTAGCTACGCCCGTGAGTGTGCCCAACAACACATCATTCTCAGTTGGAGAGGCCCTGGTCTCTGCGGTGAGTGTCTCATTTCGTATCCCAAAGTAGTCGCTTATTTTAGTTGACATATCAGCATCTCAGAAAAGAACCATTTACTGTTTATTTATTACTTATAATGCAGTCAGGATGGGCAATGTATTATATAATTTATTGGTAAAACTCCATTGTGGCACCATCAAACCTTACTCTTTAGTGCAATTTGTTTATAATGATTTTTAAAAGCCATAAGAATTTGCCCTGACTTTGACTTGACTTTTATCGTTTTGTATTATAAACCAGATTTCCCTGCTGTTACCTATTTATTTCTTCTGGCTTTCTTTCTTCCTCCTGCTCATGTGTCATGCAGAGCGAGTGTGTCCTGGGGGTCAGCTTTTCTCAGACTGCGTGTCTTCCTGTCCCCCCAGCTGCGCCTCACCTCTCCCTCCAGCATCGGGCCAGTGTCGGGAGGAGTGTGTTGGGGGTTGTGAGTGTCCTCCTGGGCTCTATCTGCATGACGGTCAATGCTTACGGCAGGAACACTGTCCCTGCTTCCATAGGCGACGCTCATTCCAGGAAGGAGACACAATTAAACACAAGTGCAACACCTGGTAGGTGCACTGGGAGACATAAACACTGTTCTAGTTTTATTTGTTTTTTAATTAATTATTGTGCTTAAAGAAGAGCAGCAATTAGTGGGTAGACAGGTCACTATCATATTTGCATGAAAACAAAATTAAGAAAAGTTAATGCGTGTATTTGCATCATAAAAAAAGAATGTATTAGACATTTTTGCTTCAAACAGCTTTGTTATTCTGACATTTGAGAAACAAAAGGAGTCACAAAGAACATCACAGGATAAGAATTAACGAGTAATTAATACAGTTAAATCATAATTTCTGTCATTCCATCCATCTTGATTTTTTCCTCTCTTTCTTTCCTCAATTCTAGTGTGTGTCGGTCAGGCCAGTGGCAGTGTTCTACACAACGGTGTGCAGCTCAGTGCAGTATTATTGGGTCAATGCAAATCACTACTTTTGATAAGAAGAGGTATAACCTCCAGACTGGTGATTGTCAACTCATAGCCATTGAGGTAAGATGCAATTTTATGTGCTGACAATGTACAATCTCTTTTATCACATCTTTTATGGCTTCTACTTTGACTTTTTATGGAATCTATACGGCACATTTATCACTTGAAGTGCAATATCAGAGGCTGGGTTAATAAAAAAAAGAGAGATCAAAGGTTTAGACGTTTAAAACGTTGCAAAACTGTCTCTTAGAGATCCTCTGTTGTGTATTGCTGTTTGTATAGGACTTTGTGGATAAGAAACTTGCAGTGACCATCAGAGAGGGGGAATGTGTAAAGGGAGGTGGAATGCGCTGCCCATGGGAGACGACCATCACGGCCCTCCATACCACAGTGACTCTCACTAACACTGGTGAGGAGTTTATCTGTCCATCATACCTTTGATCTTTCATTCATTCCATGTATTTACTGCAGCCAAAGGTGTATCAAATTATTCAGTTGGAATTAATATTCCATCCATCTGTCCATCCATCCACTTATATCTATCTATACACCTAGTTGAGAAGCTATGACTATCTATCTATCTATCTATCTATCTATCTATCTATCTATCTATCTATCTATCTATCTATCTATCTATCTATCTATCTATCTATCTATCTACCAAGTCACCTAGTCACCAGTCATTAAATACCTGTCAATCATCTTTCAGTTTATTTATCCATACAGTACATCATAACTTATATCAATACATTCTACCATGTCTTTTTTCATTTATTTATCTTCTTAGTTATTCAATATTTTCACTATATCCATTCATATATTCACCCATTGTGCTAGCCATCCAGTGTTTTGTCGACTTATTCCATTTATTTTCAGTGTACTTCTTCATCTACTTACACTTCTACTATATCTGTCCCTTTATCATCCACCATCTATTTATTCATTAAATATCGGGTCTTTATCTGTAAACACTGTTCTCTGTGAACTCTTTCAGGTTCTGTGATGCTAAATGGACAACCAGAGGCTTTGCCAGTGTTAACAGCTGATCTGGCTGTGCGGAGATCGTCTTCAAGCTTTCTTATGATCCATGTGTTTGGGGCTCATCTGCTGTGGCACACTGAAGGCCCACTGATCCTCATCACTCTGCAGCCAGGCTTTGCTCATAAAGTAAAGGATGACCGTATTTCTATCTTTCATTAATAAATAAATAAATAATAATAAAATAATAACAAAAAAACTCATCCATATTCTTTTACACTTTGAAATGGCCTTGTATTACTAAATTAGGAATGCAGCACCTGAGCCCTCATTTAGTAACATTTAATGTATGGATCATTCATGTCTTTTCATCATTCTTTTGATTGTGTAAAGCTGCTTTGTGACAATGACAATTGCTAAAAGCGCTATACACATAAATTTGAATTGAAAAAAATTGAATTGAATCGAATTGAATGTCCTCTACTGTGGACTTTTGGATGAATTTCCAAGACTGTTTTCAACAGTTGCAGTCAAATGCTATCATAGATGTTTTATAGCCCTCCTAAAAAGTTCATGATTCACTACAGAAAAAGGCATCTGCTTAAGCCTACTCTGAATATGAAGAACCTTTCCCACATACTGTAAATATTTATGTAACTTTTGGGCTCCAACACTGTGTCTATGTTTGTATGCTAATACAGGTGAGAGGGCTGTGTGGAACACTGACTTGGAATCAACATGATGACTTCACCACACCGGAAGGAGACATTGAGAACAGTGTGGCCTCCTTTGTCACAAAGTTTAGTCTTGGATCGTGCTATTTACCCTCAGCAGAGACTTCAGACCCATGTAATACCTACACTCAACGCAGAGAACATGCAGAGAGCATCTGTGCTATTATCCACAGTCCTGTGTTTCAGGTTAGCACAGATTTATGACTTGATTATGGAGTCTCCGCAAATGTTTTACTAGTTTGTAACAGTTGCCAAAATTAAAGTACTTGCAACAGAGTTGATTTCCACAGACTGAGCAACATTTTTGTGGAGGATGGAATTTATCGGAAAGCATCAGTGTGAACGGCTAATACAAATTATAAATAATCAAGCTTAGTGGTATGTGCAAGTAATTACATGCACATGTTATTCTTACAAGACTTAAAACCCATTTTTAAGATATTTTCTTTTATTTTTATATATTTTTTGCAAGTCCTGTGGTCAAATTCTGGCAGCCATAGTCATAGGCATAGGCCTCTGGTGATCCAGTTTCTGTAATCAGGAGAACATACAACTGATGTGGACCACAAGCATTTAAGAAGTTTAAGCAGCCTCTTTGCCTGTTGGTAACTGTTAATTTAGAAAGCTATATTAGCTTAGCTTTGAAAATTTTTCATGTTTATTGCTATTTAGGATATTGTTTTGGAGAAATTAATGGAAGAACATACAGCTGTTTGAATTTTAAGTTATGAAGCAGCTAGCTATAGCTGGAGCTGTGTGATTTATTCAGTAATGGAATTTTTGTTGGTTATTTTAGTTATTTAAATCGATGAGTCAGTTTTTGACCCAGAATTGATTCACAGGTAAACTTACAAATGTTAAATTGTCTAGTATTAACAAAGTTCTTAAAAAAATATACCAAACTAATCGCTTCTTCTGCAAATGCTCATATTTTGCAAGAATGTAGCTTCTTCTTCTTCCTCAGAGTTTATGGGCATTTTGGTGCATTACCACCACCTACTGGCCTGGAGTGTCGACTGAAAGATTGGCAGTAATAAAAATTGGCATGATATAATCAACACAGCTTACACAGCATTTCAGTGTTTATTAGACACTTAGACTAGCTTCAAAACCTATAAGAAATATAGCTGTCAGGGCAAATCAGACAGTAAATACTAGTGCTATTGAGTCAAATCGAATTGAGAGTCTACTTACTGTATAATGGACAGTAATAGCTACTGCTACTGTAACTTCAGCTAAAATTGCTAATTGTATTTCTCTCATCACTTTCCCAGAGCTGCCATGACGTGGTGGAGCGGGAGCCATACATGCGGCAGTGTCTGAGCGAGGTGTGTAGCTGCACCCCGCAGACGCAGTGTCAGTGTACTGTCCTCACTGCCTACGCTCAACACTGTGCACAGGAGGGGGTGCTAGTGAATTGGAGAAACCAGACTTTCTGTCGTAAGAGACATTTTAAAACACAAATTTGTTAAAATGGTTGTTTGGAGAAAACAAAAAAAAACAAAACAACAAAAAAAACAGTATAACTATTGTTGATCCTGAGCACAATATTTTTAAACCTGTGTCTCTTTTTCTATCCAGCGATGCATTGCTCCGGGGGGCAGGTGTATCATGAGTGTGGCCGACCATGTGGAGGCTTATGTACTGACCTGCAGCAGAACTGGAGCTGCCAAGGGGACGCAGGTGCTCGGAGCTGTGTACCAGGCTGCCAGTGTCCTGCAGGTCTGGCACAGGATGATCAGGGCCAGTGTGTGCCAGTCAGTATGTGCCCGTGTGTTCATGCTGGAGCTGTCCATACGCCAGGAAGTTCTGTGCAGATCAACTGTAATACCTGGTATGGGAAAAAGGAGGCCTTTTAAAAGTGCAGTGGAGTTCGTTTATTTAACAATCACATATTAGGTGTGAAACAAATCAAATAAGCTTTGAACTTTGGTACTGTACTGTAAATATACAGTAATCATCTATATCTGTAACTGTATTTTTATTTAAACACAAACAAAATGTGTTTAGTGGCGTAGAGCTCAGGGTGCTGTGCAGGCCACTTAAGTACTTCCATACCAACCTTCATACCAGTCTTCATGAAGCTCATACTGTACTGGTACTGGTCATTGTGATGCTGAAACTGGCTTTGTTTCAATGAATAGAAATGGTAATGCTATAGCATACAAAGACATTCCATATATTCTATACATCACAGCTCAAAAGTTTGGGATCACTTTATAACGGGGGTAGCTCAGTGGTTAAGGCATTGGACTACAGATTGGAAGGTCCCAGGTTCAAGTCCCACTACCACCAAGTTGTCCCTGTTGGGCCCTTGAGCAAGGCCCTTAACACCAACTGTATAATGAGATAAAAATGGAAGTTGTTCTGGAAAAGGGCGACTGCCAAAAGTCTAGATGTAGATAACTTCATGGAAGTTTCTGACTTTTATTTCTTTCTACTTTGTAAAGCAATGCTGAAGGTGTCCAGAATATGTGATAATCTCCTTTGAACAGTTAATGTTGAGGTGTATCTGCTACTCATGAACTGTAAAGCCTTCATGACAGCTCTAATCTGGTGCTGTTTGTTAATTAGCTATTATTGAGGCTGGTAACGCTGAATAAACTTCTCCTCTGCGGCAGAGGTAAGTTTTGGTTTTGTCTTCCTGGGAAGGTCTTCATGAAAACTATTTTCATCACGATGCTTGATGGGATTTGCAAATGCACTTGACAATACTGTTCTTGCAAGAACTATTCATAAAGGCTGACCTTCAAGTCTTAAAAAAAACAACAACTAATTGTTGCTGTTGTCGTTACATAATTAACACCTAATTTCATATGTGTTATTTTAGTTTTGAGATGCCCAGTATTGTTGTAAAATGTAGAAAATAAATCACTAAACAAAACATAGTAATTCTGTAATCCTAAACGGTAGTGTATGTTCTTATAATCTGACAAGAGAAATTTACTCATCAGTACTTTATCCATTTATTTTCTTTTTATTTGCTGCCTAAGACTGCCTCATATTCTGATCCAATATGAAAATAACTCTGATTTATAGTTTCAGTATTATTCAGACTAGGCAAATTGATTACACATGTCCTGAGAGAGACCAGGACCACAGTCTGACTGGAGCTTTGTACATTCATAGCACTATACAGTACATCATGCAGGGTTCAGAAAACGAGCATGTGCAAAACGAGCAAATTTATAATCTACATTATATATATATAATTTACATTTAAAGCTTCTTGATTTTCAGAAAACTGTGTCTGCTGAATCATTATTGTTCGTTCATCTTCTAGCCTTGCATGCACACACTCACGTCCACACACCGCAGGGAGAGACACCCCGCTTGTAAAGCACGCTCTTCTGTTTGCAGTTGTTTCATTCTATTACTATTAATTACATGTTACATTGTTTTAGTGCACCATCATTAGGGTCGAGCCAAGAATTATAACTCCAAATGTGTCACTTTAGCATATTCTCATCAGGCTGCAGTAAGGGATCGATAATTCATGGATCTAAAGCTAAAACAAGGGCTGAAGGATACTGTTTAAGTCATTAGACTTTTGGGGGGGGAAAGGCAGTTGGATATATTTCTAGCAGGGGGAGACAAAAAAAGAGACTTATCCTAGTTCCACTGTGATAACATGTTTATGATAAGTTTTTTTATTACCATCTAAAGGTAACATTTTATCTTATCTTTGATAACAGATGCAGTGACTAAGCATACACTCTACTCTTCACATTTCATTTTTTTTATGTTGAAATTAGGCTTTGTGTCAACAGTCTAAAGATGTGAATGAATCCCTATACAATCTGTTCGCCCTGTTGGCTGCTATTGTTGGGCTAATGATTAAAAGAGAATGTGTAGTCTATTCTAGCGTGATGTAGTGGGTTTAATGTTCCCCAATGTTGCTCTATTTATTATAATTATCGTATCATGATGCTAGAAAACATGACACATTTCTTAGCTAAATGAAGAAGCACTATTTTAGAGTAGTTAAAAGATTATTGTTGACTCCCAGGTTCGGAGTTTCTAAGGTAAAAGAGCTCTGATGAAGTCACTCTATAGCCTGTTGCATTTCTTATCGGGATAGGTTGATTTCATTGCAGCTTTTTTATCTTGTTACATGGAATACAATGTCTTTATTTAAGAGCTAGAAAACATATGCCAGTATGTAAATATTGGTAATTACTTTCAAGATTTTTTACTAAAACTTATGCTACATTATTAATAATTAATCATTGAAAGTGTTAATAGTTATGTTGATGCATTAACAATTATGTTAATGGAAAATTAACATAAGTTTACACGAGTACACTTATGTTAATAACACGAGTGTAGTAAGAGAAGTAGATGTGTGCATGTATGAGCAGAAACATATATTGTATTCTATTATTGTCTAATGCCATAATACGTTTGGATCCTACCGCATAAACTGGTGCAGTAAAATAATTCTTAGACTGTGACTTAGACTGAGATTTAATATTTCCTTCATTTAGCTTCCATTTCAATAAAATGTCACACACGATGGAGTAGCAAGGTGATCGGCGGCATGGTGGCATACTGTAGTGGTTAGCACCGTTGCCTTGCACCTCCAGGGTCTGGGTTGTGTTGTCGCCTCGGGGTCTGTGTGCATGAGGTTTGCATGATCTCCCTGTGCTTGATGGTGTTCCGCAATGTACTCTGGTTTTCAGAGTGCAGACATGCAGATTAGACTAATTGGTGTTTCCAAATTGCCTGTAGTGTGTCAATGCGCATGTGAACGTTGACCTATGAATCATATCAGTGTATCTCTCATAAGTTCAAACCAATTTTAATTTCTGTTCCATCTTCTTTGCATGTACATTTGCATGTACTGGTTATTGACTAATTATATGCAGGATAAAAGATGAACCCTAGGTGCTGATGCTGTTGTGCATGTGTAACTATTGATTCTTGTGCAGTTTTTTCAGGGTTGCATTAGTGAACGCTATGACTTTTTCAATATATTTTTCTTTTCCATTACACAAGTCAAATGAACTTAGACATAGGCCTTGAGTTTTTGTCCTGTGCTGTGGACTTTAACATACTTTCTTTAAATCAGTATATTGAGCATCACTTAATATGTATTCCACTGTTGCCGTGTGTTTCTCTCTCTCTCTCTCTCTCTTTCTCTCTCTCTCTCTCTGTCTCTCTCTCTCTCTGTAGTGTGTGTGGACATGGTGTGTGGAACTGTACCAATCATGCCTGCCCTGAGCTTACAGAGTGTCCAGGTTCCCTGGTCTTTTCACCTCGATCTTGTTTGAGGACCTGCTCTAGTCTGGATAAGGGGTCCTGTGCTGAGCCTATCTATGGCTGTGTCTGTCCTGAGGGAACAGTGCTTTTGGTGTGTCTCCTCTTTTAATAATCTTTTTAAATGTATTTTAAAGGTCTGTGATGCAATAATGCATGCAGGGATCCACCAGATTGCTGGTTTAGGGCCTAAGTCATTTTTTTATGCAAATTATGTTGTGCACTTACATATTAATAATAATTATTGTTTCAGTGCATGTATCTTGTGTATACTCTTTAGTATGTATATCATTCTGCTAGAGTGTTACTGTACCTTCATCTTACTGCCTGCATCAGACCCAGACCATATCCGTAATGAAATGCTTACAACGAAGCAATTTTATAGCAGTGTAAAATTGTGAAACATTTAATTTCACTCTGTCCACAGTATTTTTTTCTGCATTAAAAGAAACAAACTGGTGGGAAACAAACAGGCATCTGTTTTTATCTGATCAGAATTTTCTGGTTTCTGGCGTGGCTTTGTTTTTTTATATTACATGGGCGCCTAAAACTTGCCCATAGTATACAGAGCATTATTTGTACAGTGTTATTTGTACAGATAGGATTCACATGTAATGGGTCACGGTACTGATAATGATTAACAGTTAAAGTAAATGTCTAGGTGTTTAATTTAACTTTCTGAAAGTCATACAATGTCTCTATTCAAAACAAGAATAATATGTTTACACTTCACCGGATGCTTAATCATGCACATGCATGGGGAATGAGAACCTTTTAATGATACAGTAAGTTAGAAACTTTCCAATTCCTGTTGTTATGATGTTGATTATGAGACAGTTGCAATGGCATTTCCACTGTTGCGTAACAGCCAAGACAAAGATGTGTACTTTCCATGGCGCACCAAACACAACAGAACTAATTATTTAATGAGATACAGTTGTTGACACTGTTTTTACTCTCATGCACATTTATGCTTTTTTTTTTTTTCTTCAACAGGGTGATCAGTGTGTGTCTCCTGATGAATGTCCATGTCACCACAATGGCAGGCTCTTCTTTACAAATGATACAATTTCTAAAGACTGCAACACATGGTGAGCTTACTGGTCACTAAGGATATGTATCATGCTCACAGTATGTGTAGTACTGTAGTGTGATATTCCTGACATACTGATTAGAATGACATATCCACATACATATTTTCAGTTATAGGAGTGGACAAACAGTGCATTACAATGGTCATTCAGTAAACAAATAAAATGGACTAGACCGGGAAGACAGTGCTCAGGAACACTAAATATATCACAGTGTGTTTATGTGTGTCGTCATATACTGTGGTGTCCTGTGAACATATGTAATTACATATGCATGTAATTACATATGTAATTACATATGAGTTCACAAACCTAGACAATAATTGAATCTATTTATTTTGTTCTTCACCATGTTGTACTCTTCTTTAATCTGCAGCGTATGTAAGCAGCGTCGATGGCACTGCACCCAGTCATTATGTGCCGGAATATGTGTAGCCACAGGTGACCCACATTATGTGACCTTTGATGGCCGCTGTTTCTCCTTCCTGGGAGACTGTGAGTACATGCTGGTGCAGGAGAATGAAGGGCTGTTCAGCGTGACTGCTGAGAATGTACCTTGCGGCAGCACGGGGGTCACCTGCACCAAATCTGTCACAATGAGCATCGGAAACACCGCCATTCACTTGCTCAGGGGTGAGCCTCTTAAACATACCGCAGTTTCGCACTACACAAAATGAAGATGTGAATAAAGATAATCAGCATGCTGATTATTCTCCGCTTTAACCCTTTAAGCTTTAATTAAGGGTCATTTACATAATTAAGGGTAAATCAATGTTTTCTCCTTCTGCCCCCATGGCTCTTTTTTTGTGGTTAGACATGAATCATAGCCTACTGTCAAGGGTGGAGGAGCACTGTACTGTAAAAATGGGGAGATTTGATCTCCTGGCAAATAGATACTTTGTAGCCACACCCAAAAATCATAAAAAGTATATATTTATATGCTCTGTTGCATTCCCTTTTACTGGAACTAAACTAAACATTTATCAAAGTCCCTTTGATATCGGAAAAACCCACAATGGGGAAAAACCCATTGACACTGATCGGTTGTTGGCAAAATGGCCATGCTCCAAAATCTAGCTTAAATCCTTCCCAGAAAAGTGGAGGTTAGTGAATCTCAAAAGGAGACAAAGTCTTTTGTAGGATCTTCAACAATCAAATACTGTAGAATTGTGATACTTCAAATGTCCTTCAGATGTCACCTTGGATAAAAATCTCTTTACACACCAAACAACTTTATTATGCATTGTGCATGAAATAAACAATTAACACGAGAGTAAACAACTAACAAAACATAATTAAATACCAGACATGAGGATGAGGCACTTTAAACACACTATATAACATATATAAGCAGAAGCACACCTACTGTATAATAGCCATATTTTATGATGTACAGAGACATGCAAGATATTCATATACACCCATAGTATCTATCAAAATTGTTTGCCATTATTACTACTTATTATTACTATTTATAGCCATAAATTATTACTATGTTTCTTTTCAAATTGGACTATGTCCATCTTTATGTTAGGGTTCACCACTAGAGGCCACTGTTTTGTAGTTTTTGTTTGTAGACTCAGTTTCCCAGAAGGCACCTCGGTCAGGTGATGAGAGTGCTCACCTGAACCGAGATGGCTCATTAGACACTCTACAAGTAGCTGTTTGTTCTGAGAGACTGAGTCGAGCAACATTATTGTCAGTTGGGCTTTCCTTTCTGGTTGTTTGGTTTGGTTTGGTTTGGTTTGGTTATGGTTTAGTTCTGTTTTAGTTAAGTTGGCATATGTTGTATGGAGCCGTCTTTGTTCGCTGTGTTAGTTTGCTTTGTAGTCTGTTTGGTTCCCCCTGTGTAAGTACCACTGTTGAATGTTTAGATCTTAGTCTGTTTTACTACTAACATGGTGATACTAACCTGTTTAGTTCTTAGTCTGTGTAGTCTCCTAGTTTGTCTGGTCTCCACGTCTGCATAGATCTTAGTCTGTTTAGGTACTAACTTGCTTAGCCGCTAACCTGCTTAGTTAGTTATGTCTGTCCCCTACCTAGTCTGCTGTGTACCCAGTCTGTTTGCCCATAAACCTCTGGCTACTTGTTTGTTAGCAACTAGTATGATTAGCTATCATCCAGCGTAGCAGCTAGTGTGAGTAACAGCTAGTAAGCTAGGTCTCCATGTTTAGTTAGTCCTCCTGTCTGTGTTAAATATTAGTCTATGTAATTTGGTTGTTGTGTGTCGTGCTCCAGTCAGTAAGCCAACATCGTTTGTTTGAAGTTTGTTTCGGTTTGTTCAAATAAAAGGACTTTTATGTTTCACACCACTCCTCTGCATCTATGCCTGTCTCACTTTGCCCATGGCAACTACATCAAGCCGGAATACCACCTTATTCATGACACTTTAAGCCTAAAAATATTAAATGAGTAAAATAAATAATATTTTTTTATTTTAAAACAGGTTGTATTGTTGGTTCATTTGAGGGGTAATTGTTTCAGAGATGAATAGCTAGGAATCTACTGTATAAACACTTTTTTTTTTTTAACCTTGAACAGTTATAAACATAGAGAATATACACTGATGTCCTATTCATTGTGATGTGACACACCACTTTTGGGTGATACAACCAAATATTGAGCCGATTTTACTTTCAATATTATTCTTTCAATAACAGGTCAGATTTGTGTCGAAACATTTTCACATGAATTGTTTTATGCACATGAGAGAATGCATGAGAGTTCTTGTGAAAACTGATTTGTTTTCACTGTCTTCAGGAAAGGCTGTGACAGTAAACGGCATGCCTGTGACTCTTCCCAAGTCTTACTCAGGCAGTGGTTTAGTGCTGGAGAACATCGGCCTGTTTGTGTCTCTCTCATCTCGACTTGGTATTACGCTTCTTTGGGATGGAGGTATATTTGTATACATTAATTGTTAATTTCTAAAAATAGAAAAAATTGTTCAAGTACAAAAAAAATTACAAAAAAAAATTTTTTTTTTCCACTGGTGAAATTTGATTGTTTAAAATAAAACATCTTATCCATCTTAATCTTTATGGTCTTGTCTTGAATGTGTTGTGCATACTATTTAATAATAAGAAATATTAATTTTTCAAAATGGTTGTCTGTAAAAAGGAATGCGTGTATATGTGCGGTTGGAAGCCCACTTGCGAGGCCGGGTCGGGGGTTTGTGTGGGAACTTTGATGGAGATGCAGAGAATGACTTCAGCACAAAGCAAGGCATAGTCGAGTCGACACCAGAGCTGTTTGGGAACTCATGGAAAGTTAGCCCGTCCTGCCCTGATGTTTCTGAGCAAGATCTGCGCGACCCCTGCCAAGTGAGTGAACTTGACTCACCATTGCAGCTCCATTTATAAACATTGTTTATGTTATGCTTTAAAGAATTGATTTATTATCCTCCTAGATTAATCCTCACAGAGTGAACTGGGCAAAAAAGAAGTGTGCTGTGATTACACAAGAGCTATTTGCCTCATGTCATGCTGAAGTGCCACACCAACAGTACTATGACTGGTGTGTCTTTGATGCTTGTGGGTACGTGATGAAGAAATGTTTTTGTTTAAGAATGTTTAATGAAAAAGTAGTTTTGTGAAAATATTGAGGAAAAATTTACCTCATTAATTTGCATTAATAACCACTAAGAGTTGAATGTCTGAGATTGATGTATTTAATTTTTTGCATAAAAAAATATTTCTCTATACTGTATAATCCTGCCACACTAATGCACTTTTCCCAGCATTTCACTGGTGCTTGAATTCCACCTTTTATTACTGTGCTCTGTTATTCTGCACAATCGAAAGTTCTCATTTGACTCCTACGTTCTTGTACACAAAATGCACAAAATTCTGGAGTGATTGTGAAACCGTTAGTGTGGACTACATCTGCTATTCATTTAGATAAGGGAGGTGTGTTTACTGGTGTTCTGTTTGTGTTGAGAAAAAAAAATACAAACCAAGACTTTATGAACATTGTATGCTTTCCAAATGAATGATTTAAATGCCTTAAAATAAAATGCTAATCAAATATTACATTTATAACATTTATCCTAATAGTAACTGAGGTAATAACTATAATAAAATAGGCTCTCTATTATTTAAAGACAAAATCAATTAATACATTTTAGAGTTATATACTTTTTAATGCAATAGATGTGTACAATTCCTATGAATGAATGAAAGATGAGTGTGGTTCTGCCACTTAAAATGTCTGTGTACTGTATATGATATAGCTGTGATTCGGGAGGCGACTGTGAGTGTCTTTGCACAGCCATTGCTGCCTATGCTGAGGAGTGCAACCGTAGAGGAGTTTATATTCGCTGGAGATCTCAAGGACTTTGCCGTGAGTACGAGAGCACCACTATCCCTAAACACACTAAAAAACAAATGCAAAGATCTTTTTAATACAAATTTTATAAAGTGTTCAAGTATAATCCTACATTTGATTATCCTTACGTTGTGTTGTGGCTTCTCTCTCTATCTTGTTCTCTCTCTAGCTATGCAGTGTGAGGATGGCTTGGTTTATGAAGCCTGTGGTTCTGCTTGCGTCGACGTCTGCCCTGGCAGTTCTCCTAGTCCTGACTCTCATTGCAGCACATTATCCTGTGTCGAGGGCTGCTTTTGCCCTCAGGGCACTGTTCGCCATGGTCAGGACATTATTTCAGTTTTTCTACCTAACTGTCATAGATCATCAAACAACTATAATGCTTTGGAATTAATGATGTATGTGGTTCATATGTTTTTTCATCTCAGACACAGATGACAGTATAACAGTACAGCAATTATAAATATGGGTCACTATATAAAAAATATATATATATATATATAAATATATCAAGAAGCTTTATATACTGTAATATAACATCAATCTACTAGTGTATTAGTGTGGATTTATACATGCATGCATTATTCTTATAATGGTCATTTTGTTATTAATGCCGGTCCAACATAATCTCATCATCACAAGTAAAAGTAAAAATGCATTTTTTTAAAAATAAGTGCATAAGGAAGTACAGTAGTTTACCGCACACAAGAACCAGCGTGTTAATGCCACTAACACTGTCTTAAGAACATTCATAAAAGTTTCTCATATTCATAATGGAGTGTGAGCAGTATATTCATATCGTCATGGATGTACAGTACAGTAGATGACAAAACAAGTGCAGGTTTACAGAATTTCTCATTCTTGTCCAGCAGCACAAAAACAAAGTTCAGTGGAGCAGCCAGGGAACAGGCAAAGGTCAGGCAATCAACAATCGGCATAAACAAGGCAGGGCAAGAGCAAAAGCGGGGAAACCAGAAACAGGAACAGGCCTGGGTAAATAAAAACGAGATCAAGGGACACAGAGCGCAAACAGTGTCCAACACTTGAGTGTGCAATACTGAGAGTCCTTTTGTACTGTGAATGTGTGTGTGTGTGTGAACGGATCCAGATGTGCTCTATCACTTATCAGTTGAACATAAAGGTGAGAGAGTCTTGGTGGCGGTGGTGATGAGTTGTAATCTGTGGCAGCTTTCATGTTTTTACTGATGCTGATTCTGGTGTTGAAATCACACATATATAAACCAAAAACAGAAATGGCAAAAACTATTTGTACCCCAGCCACAACTAGCCTCACTGAATTTAAGTGAATCATTGACAATGGTGCAACATATTCTCTGGAAATATGACAAACTCTATGTGTTATTCTTTTAGTGTGTGTTATTTGTTTATAATGACATCTCTTTGTTCCGAATAATGACATCTATTTGAACTAATTGTACTTTCTGCACTGCAGGCAACAGCTGTATTTCTCCCTCCGACTGTCCCTGCGAGTGGGATGGCTCACTGTTTCCTCCTGGAGCTGTTGTTACTCAATACTGTCAAAACTGGTAAGTTATACTAACAAACCATGAGCCAGTTTTGCTTACATACCATTGTGAAATTTATGATCTTTGGCTTCCAACAATAATAAAGCTCCAATAAACATCCAAAACATGTGTTTTCCAGCTCCTGCTCTAACAGCACCTGGCACTGCACTGGTCCTGCATGCCCTCCCGCTGTTCCCTGTCTGACTTCAGAGTTCCAGTGTAGCGGTGGCTCTCGTCGCTGTATTCCTTCTCTCTGGCTCTGTGATAACGAGGATGACTGTGGTGATGGGTCAGATGAGCTCTGTCCCACTACCTGTCCTCCTGAGCAGTTTCGTTGCTCTGGTGGAGCCTGTTTACCCCTGGAGCTACGCTGTAATGGCCATCCTGACTGCGCTGATCAGTCCGATGAGGAGTTCTGCGCTCCGGTTACAGCAGTCCCAGGGTGTGTGTCTGGGGAGTTCCGGTGTACTAACGGACGCTGTCTTTCTGCCACTAAAGTGTGTGATGGGAGACTGGACTGTGGGTTTGCTGACGACTCAGACGAGCGAGGTATTAATTCATTAATAGCCCGGCTAATTAATAGCAGTACAGTACTTCCTTTCAATGCTAAATACTTGCAAAAAGCTTGTTCATATTTTTATGGTTGCTTATAACAAATGAGTTACTCAGGTATGAGTTGACCCCAAACCCATAACCATAAATATCTGCCTGAAACAGCCTGCGGAGTAGTGTGTGCTGAACACGAGTTCCGCTGTTCAGCTGGACGCTGCATTCTCTATCTGCATCGTTGTGATGGTCATGACGACTGTGGAGACTTTAGCGATGAGCGCGGGTGTGTCTGTGCTCCGGGAGAGTTCCAGTGCCCTGGTGATCAGTGTGTCCCTGCAGAGAGAGTGTGTGATGGCCATAAAGACTGTCCATCTGGGATTGATGAAATTATCTGTCCTGTAAAAGGTATTCTACACCTGGAGCATAAACAAACAGGAATTATTGACTGATTATTTGCTCAACCAAGTCAGCATTAGTTTATTAAATTAGAGTATTAGCCAACAGAGTACCTGATAAGGATTAACATCATAGATTCAGACATGATGATCCCAGTGCAGAATTTCAGGCCAGGATTGGTAAAATACATTAGCGCATCTCTAATAACTGTTTTTAAAAAAAAATACTTTTACTATATGTATGAGTATGTTTGTCTATAGTTTAACATATTAATTGGATATAAAAATCAGTATGACATAACAAATAACAGCAGTAAATGTACAATTGATTTAATGGTTTAAATGTATTTCCTGTCTGCCTGTTCCAGACTGTAATCAGTACGAGTTCGGCTGTGCGAACGGTCAGTGTGTGCCACTGGCATGGCGTTGTGATGGTGAAACAGACTGTCTGGATGGAAGCGATGAAAGGCAGTGTGCTCGTGTTTGTGGACCTGACCAGGTCTCCTGTCAGAGTGGAGACCAGTGCATCCAACATGTACATCTTTGTGATGGGACGCCGCACTGCCGTGACGCCTCTGATGAAAGTGTTGACAATTGTGGTGAGAAGTTTGACATGCACCATGAAAGTCTCTGGCAATCTTTCAACGATGACATAAGACATATCTGTTTCTTCAGTACTTGGTCTACATACTTAGTAATTTAGTAACCCAGAAAGGATCTATCCAATGATGGAAACTAAAAAGCACTTTTGTAAGTTGCTCTGAAAAGAACGTCGGCCAAATGCATAAATGTAAATGTAAGTGTAGGAAGTATATAAAATGGGGGGATTTTCTCAGTAAACATTTCACATTTATAAGATGTCCAAAACACACCAACACTGGACATGACCAGGTGTACTAGCCTTGATTGTGTTAGATCAGGAAAAGTTGGATAGAAAGATGACTTTTCCCTGAACAGGTCAGGATCTCCCAGAGATGTCTACAATTTGTTCATAATTGCTTTGAAGGACATTTATTTCTGTGTAACTGTTGTGAAAGGAAGCCCCAAAGTATTCTGCAAAGCACCCCGAGTTCATTTACATTTTCCGAATAATAAATATATTTATTTGTTCTCTGTGGTGAAGCATTGTGGCCTTGCACCTCCAGGGTCAAGGGTTTGAGTGCCATCTCGTGGTCTGTTTATGTGAAGATTGCATGTCCTCCCCGTGCTTGGTGGGTTTCCTGTGGATACTCCAGTTTCCTCGCACAGTTTAAAGACATGCAGAATTGTAATTGGCATTTCCATAGTGTGTAAGTGAGTTGTGAGTGTGCGTGCTTGTGCCCTGCAATGGATTGGCACCCTATTCAGAGTGGACCACACCTAATGCCTCAAGTGCTTTTGGCTAGGCTCCAGTTCTCTGGTGACCAAGAACAGGACAAGCATTATAAAGAATGAGTGAGTCGGTGAGAATGTCTTTGCAAAAATAAAACAGTCTTTACTTCCTCCTGCGATAGCATGAGTGGTTTAGCTCAGTGCTCAAGTACACACCGTACCTCATTCGGCTGGTCATAGGAGGTCAAGTGTTGGCATCTTTTTGATTTCTATTAGACTCTTTCTTATTCCCCTAGTTAGGTTTAGAGTTGTCTTGTCAAAATGCATCTAAATACAAGCCTTTTGATTGAAGGAACACTCCAAGGTTATAGCATCACCCGGGAATCGAGCTCGCGATCTCTGGATGATAGGTCGAGCACTTTACCACTGCGCCACTCGAAGGCCCATATTTCAGTACCTTTGAGTAAGATACATAAGTCAGAGTGAGGGGTGTGTCTGATCAGTCACAATGCTGGTGGCTTTGCGGATGCAACTTCTGGTTTAGATGTCTGCGATAGAGGGAAGAGAGACCCAGATGATCTTCTCCGCTGCCCTCATTATCCTCTGTTGGATTTTGCCGTTTGAGATAATACAGTCTCCAAACCAGACAGTGAGCATACTGCTGCTCAGGATGCTCTCGATAGTCCCTCTATAGAAGAGGGTTAGAATCAGTGGTGGAAGCCTGGAAGTACTTAGCCTTCACAGGAATATAGGCTGCTGGGCTTTCTTGTTCAAAGAGCTGGTGTTGAGAGACCTGATGAGATTCTCCTCCAGATAGACACCAAGGAATTTGGTGCTCTTGATGATGTCCACAGAGGAGCCGTCAATGAGAGAAGTGAAGTCAATATCGGTTTTGTTCTATCAATACACCATTCAGAGATTGCACTTCCTCTCTGTACTGTATACTGACTCATCTTCTTGCTAACTGTCGTGTCACCAACTTGACAATGTGATTAAAGCTGGGTGTCACTACACAGTCATGAGTCAGCAGTGTGAAGAGCAGGGGGCTGAGTACACAGCCCAGGGGGCCCCAGTGCTCAGTGTGGTGGTGCTGGTGGAGCTGTACCTTAGATTTGCATGGTTGAAATCTCAATGGCACAATACACAGTCCATTGGGTTGTGTGTACAGCAGTTTACTGAACTCCTGAAAAAGTGGATGATGTACAAATAAATGAAATAGAAGTTACTTATTCTCAGTAACTCATTAATCTTATGCATCATGCACCCAAAAGGGAATAACTTGTATGTGTGTTTATTTTTCCCCTTTTTCCAGGGTCCACACGAATCCCACCCTGTCCTGGCAGCTTTTCGTGTGACAACAGAACGTGTGTCAACACATCACGTGTGTGTAATGGTATTCCCGACTGTCCCAGAGGAGAGGACGAACAGCTGTGTGGTGAGTCTGCAAATGTAACTGAAAAGTACAGTGTGCATGACACAAGGAAGGACAACAACAACAATAATAATAATAATAATAATAATAATAATAATAATAAACTTCTTGGCATAGGTATCTTTATTTCTTTTAGTATTATTTTTAACCATGGGTCTGCACTATGCTTCCTTTTCCGTGTCCAGAAAAGCCCAGTATAACTCCATTGCCCCCTGGTGACAAGAACATGACTCACACCTGTGCTGAGTTCTCCTGCTTGGACGGAACCTGTGTGCCTTTCAAATCAGTAAGACAGCAAACACGGATTTATATTATCTTATTAGATTTAGTCATAAACTATAAGTCTTAACTTGTGCATCCATGTGTATCCATGTGTGTGTTTGCGTATTACTGTAGGTATGTAACGGAGTGGCAGACTGCCCTGATGATGGAAGCCCTTCGGATGAACAAGACTGCCGGAGTTGGGGGCAGTGGGGACCCTGGAGTCCCTGCAGCCACACCTGTGGCTCTGGTGTTATGAGCAGATACAGACGGTGTCCTGAGGGAGACACACTAACACGCTGCATTGGAGATGATACACAGAGACAGCAATGCTACTCCACAGCTTGTCCTGGTGAGAGCCTTTACTTTACTTTTGTAGTACTGCTTTTTCATCATCAACAACATCATCATCATTATCGTCAGTGTTTACAGAATTCTAGCCTTGGTATAAATGTGATTAGAGCTGATGATGTTATTGACACTAAGTTAGGATTACTTACTTAGGATTATACTGATCATTTGCTTTGAATTGTTGACTTGACATGTGAGGGTGTGTTTGATGTGAACAGTTGATGGACACTGGTCAGCGTGGACGACATGGTCTAACTGCTCCAAAGGTTGTGGGGGAGTGGAGATCCGCAAAAGAGTGTGTGTTCCACCACAGAGCGGAGGCCGAGCGTGCACCGAACTGCCAGGCGACACAACCCTGAGCACCGAGATCAGTGAGCTTACGCAAACACATATACATGCACGCATACACAACAGGGCTTTACCAATATTCATGTAAATATTGACATATTCCCACCATACTGATAAAGTGCAGATTATGTCTCTTATAATGGTCAGGAAAGCTGCATGAACTACAGTAGTGTGATGCAGGCAAACACTCTTGAGTGCTGGGGGAGTACTGATAGTGTGTTTCAATAGATTTTACAGTTCAGTTAAAGGAAATGTCTGAATGTGTTCAATGTACTAGAGTTTACAACGACACGTAACGACGACGTAAACTGTGAGATATGTGTGATGTTTTATTATAATAAAAAAAACAGGAACATTACAACATAGAATTGTCTTATAGTTAATACTAACACTGTCTAATATCAACTTTACGATGCATCTCAGCTTAGAGTAACACATGGCCAACACACTACTAACAACTACACTCAACTTTAATAAAGAAATCCCATTATAATCTCATAGTGGACAAAGTTCTTAAAATTAATGTTTTTTTTTCCCTGTAACTTTAACAAATTACAGTTTAATCTTATTAAAAAAGGAATAACAGTAGAAATAGAGTGTAGTAATGAAAAAAGAAAGAATCTGTTTTTCTATCCTTTGGTCTGCTTTTGCTCATAGAGCCGTGTCCTCAGGACGCCTGCGCTAATGTTTCCTGCCCCGCTGGTCTGGTTTCACATGCTTGCACTCCCTGTCCTTTGACTTGTGCTCATATATCAAGTGATACATCCTGTGATGCCAGTGCTGAGTGCTTCACAGGTAAGCTGTAGAATTGCAGAAAATACAAATAATAAAAACTCCCGAGGGTTCATATTTCTGTACTCGTCTCTCCATCACATTCTGTCTTTAGGTTGCTGGTGCCCAGAGGGGAAAGTGATGAACCACATGCAGCAGTGTGTCCTGCCAGATGAGTGCGTGTGTGAGGTGTCAGGGGTACGGTACTGGCCTGGGCAGCAGGTCAAGATGGGCTGTGAGATTTGTAGGTGTGAGAGAGGAAGACCGCAGCACTGTCAAGCCAACCCAGAATGTTCAGGTACACACACACACACACACACACACACACATAGACTATAGGCTATATTTGAATAATTATTTGAATCTCTCTGGGTATGTAACTGTGTGTGTTTTGTGTTTGTATGATATTTTAGTTCACTGTGGTTGGTCATCCTGGTCCCCATGGGGTGAGTGTTTGGGTCCATGTGGCGTACAAAGTGTCCAGTGGTCTTTTCGAAGCCCAAACAATCCCACCAAGCATGGCAGTGGGAGACAGTGCCGTGGTATTTACCGGAAAGCCAGGCGGTGAGAATACCTGCAACATATCCTCATGCTTTCAAATACCTTAAATATCAAGTACCTTAAATAAAAATAAGTGATCAAAGTTCATGAATAATATGATTTAGAAGGAAAAAAACTGGAACGTTACAATTGTAGTTAAAGGGTTAATACTTGTATTCTATTTGGAATGTTTTAATTAGGTAGGGTTTTTGGGTTAATTAAAAAAAAAATCTGTATTGTTTTTAAAAGAGAATGAGAAAAAAATATACAGTATAATGGCTCTCCTCCAGAAACTCTTTCCACACTTTCCTGGCCTTTGTTACTAGGCTTTGTTATTCTTTATTAAAAGCAAAGAAATAAGATAAGAGAAATAACAAATACATTGGTTGAGGTTAAAACTACTCAACCTTTTACAATCATTATTTTTGTGATTTTCAAAAAAATAAAGAAGTCAGTTGAGGTTTTTAAAATTGTTTTAGTGAATCTACGTCTGCCATATCCTTTCGATTTACAGAAAAATCAGCATTCATGTCTGTTATAATGTGTTAATTCCATTACAGAACCCTTCATTTCATTAAAAAATTTGTGTTATTATATATATAAATATGTATATTGTATATGTTACAACACATTTTTAGTAATCCAATGAATGAAATAAAAGGTTCAGTAATTTTACATATATATTATATACTGTATGTGTACAGTATATATATGATTCACAACAATTCCGACGGCACTTGAAGGCAGCATTAGCATTATTGTGGAAGAGCATTACAAGCTTTGATGACAGTTACTTTTATTTGCCCGAGTACATTTTAAATGTAACATGATAACAATAATAATAAGAGTTTTGTCAAACGTTTTAGATGTTATCGTGTTAGTATTATCGTGTTAGTATATACATATCTCAAATGTATTTAATTTTATAATGTGAGTATGTACAGCTACTTCTCAACAGTTATCTTAACTTATCAGTTATCAGTGTTATCATAATAAATGTACATTCTGTGTGTTTTGTGCTTTTGTATGTGTGTGCTAGCTGTCAGACAGAGCCGTGTGAAGAGTGTGAATATCAAGGACACACCTATGCAGTGGGTGATCGCTGGAAAGGAAGTAATTGTCAGCTTTGCCACTGTTTACCCAACCTTAAAGTGCAGTGTGCACCTTTCTGCCTGTACGCCACGACTGGATGCCCGCAGGTGCGTCTGTGTGTAACTCTCAAACAAAGCTTTTTGAAATGTTTATCTGTTCATCAGTTCAGAGGCCCGGATACTGAATCCAGAGACGGATAACAGCTGGTCATCATGTTTGATTTTCTGTTCACACTGAGATTGTGTGCTTTGTTTCTACAGGGTCAGACTCTGATACCAGGGGACGGGAATAGATGTTGCTATTGTAAAGACAAAGGTAACTGATGAGCATATTATAAAATCAAGTGAACATACTGATTCGAATGACAGCAAGGTGCAAACATACGATTTGTTAAAACCCTTTTAGAGAAGAATGTCAGTATCATCACAACAACCCCGGCAGCTCTGCCCATCACTGTCGAGCCCTCCACGGCACCCGGGGTGACACCGTTTGTGCCGACATTTCCTCTGCCACCTGGAGGTCAGTGAAAAATAGTCTTCAGTAAATGGTAGAAAAATGAAGGTTCTCTTACAGCTTACTTGTACTACGCAATGTTTAGTCATTTATATAAGCTATAAAAACTGGTCTATTAGTACTGCTCCAACATTGAGCTAATATTGTGGAGTTTTAGTGAGACAAACCCCATCCTGTGTACACATTTGCTTTTGAGATGTTGCTATGTCTGAGGTCTGACACTATAGTGTCACTTCACAGTTAAGAGCATTACTATGCACATTTAAGTCTGAATACGTCCTAATGATTTTAGGAAAATAAAATAACACATTCTAGGCCAATATGTCCCAATGTCCATTTTTTGCTGTCTTACCTACTTAGCTAAAAGAAAACAGCAGTAATTAAAAGAACAGTAGATTTAAAACTTAAAATTAGAAGAAAAAAAAAATTTGGCAACCTTAAATTGCCAATTTTTTTTTTTAAAAAAGGCAATGATTACAGTTTTAAATTATTGAATATAAATGGGTAATACTCATATCTGTCATATGAGGCATCATATCTGTCATATCTGACATCACTATCAAATGAAATAAATAAACAAATAAACAAATGGAGACATCAGTTATTTATTATTACTACATTATCTGCAGTTTGACTTATAGATGTATATAGATTCATAAGGGTTACATTATTTCCATAAGCAAATTTATTAGACTACTTCTTCACTACCTCTGTGTTTTCTACAGATGAATGCTGGTCTCCAGTGGGAGTGCAATCTCTACCCACCTCCAGTTTCAGTGCCTCGTCTCAGCAGCCTGGTCATCCAGCCTCCGCAGGACGCCTACACTATCATGACCCTCACAGTGACCTGCAGGGCTGGAGCCCTGAACCCGAGGAGTACAGAGAGCTCCCTCCATCTTCCCCTTATGGCCATACACACCACAGCCAGGCACCTTACCTTCAGATCGACCTGCTCAGACCATACAACATCACAGGTTCATGTCAAAGCACAGTTGTTTTTAATCATGCAGGCAACATACAGTAGTGGAATAAACAAGATGATTAATGTATGTAATTAAGCAAGATTCCAGTGATTTTCAGTTGAGACGCTCCACCTTATGTGTTCTACCATCTGCCTCAAAACCCATCACCAAGTTAGGCTAATGTATAGCTCTGATTGATGACATGATTTTCTAAATTGTTGTAACACAGTAACACTGTACCTGTGCTCTGGGTTTTAGGATTGCTCACTCAAGGTGGTGGACAGTTTGACACGTTCGTGTCCAGTTTCTATCTGCAGTTCAGCACTAATGGAACTCGGTGGTTCACCTACAAAGAGCTCATCACAGACGCTCGCCCTAAAGCCAAGGTAAATGTCTTTTCAGAATTATATTAGAAAAGCCTAATACAGTATTTGAAATATAAAGCTTAAATAATACTACATTGATGCAGTACTACAGTGCATAATATATGTTTTTATACACTCAGCTACCCAAACTCATTCATTAATTATGCAATGAGTTAAATTTGTGGCAAAATCTCTATGCATAAAATCATGGAGCTATAGTTGATGAGATTCAGTTAACGATCAAATGAAACATCAGAATGGGGGAAGGTGTGGGCTCAGAGACATTTTTGAAATACGCATAACAATCCCTGAGGTTTTCTCCTTGTTATTGGACATCTTGTAACACTCCTGGCAGGTCTACTTCTGTATACCATTTGTCCTCTGCATCTGATCCAGAATGCAGCTGCACGTCTCAATTTTCAAACTTTCCCAAGCTCTCTCACATCACCCCACTTCTCACAGGCTTCCTGTAGTTGACCGCATCAAATTCAAAACACTGATGATTGCCAACAAAGCTAAAAACAGCCCAGCACCCACTTACCTCTCAGCTTTAATCACACTGTGCACCACACCACTTTCCGATCCTCCAGCACTACTCGGCTGGTCCCTTCATCTCTCAGAGATTGAGGAAGACATGCATCTAAACTGTTTTTTTGTTCTGGCACCTACTGTAAGTGGTGGAATGAACTTCCTCTAAATGTCTCTAAAGAGTCTCTGGCAATCTTTAAATGGCAACTAAAGACCTACAGTACAGTATCTGTTTCTTCAATATTTTGGCTAATATGTTAAAAAGATTAAATGAATGCATTAAAAAAAAACTTTCCCAACAGTGTTTGACTGATGGTACTTAATTAGTAACCTAGTAACTTTTAAAGCACTTTTAAGCCAAATGCATAAATGTAAATGTTTACACAGACAAGAATGCTCAGACTGGGTTGACCTTACATAAATTCCAGAGTAACACAAATAACCACTTTTTGCATTGGTGGTAAACAGAAAAGCATCTCAGAATGCAAAATTATTTGAACATTGAGTTGGATGTGCTATAGCAGCAGAGGACCACATGATTTTCAGCTAAGAACGGAGAATATAGTGGGGACAGGGTCACCAAAATGGACAGAAATTATCTGAAATATAGTACAGCATGCAACCAAGTAAATTTTCAACCAACAACCACACCATGGTCGAAGTCCCGCAGATTTTCCCAGTATGATGTTTGATATAAAAATTTATGTTCATTATAAAATGGACTGCAAATGTAAACCGATATAAGTTTGTTTAGAAATATTGGGTTGTTAAGCAATGTACAGTAGGCATATAAATTCACTGTCTAGTGAATAATGACCTATCTGCAGGTGTTCCTGGGAAACCAAGATGATCGAGGTGTAATGCAGAACAAACTGGACAGGATGGTGTTAGCTCGGTTTGTGCGGGTGCTGCCGCACGACTTCCAGAATGGCATTTACCTGCGAGTAGAGTTGATGGGGTGTGGAGATGGTGTGTACAGCTCATTTCCCTTTTTGCTGATATACAGTATGTAGCAGAGCAAAACACAATATGCATGATTCATCGTTTTACCCTACGCCGACTGTACAGTACATTGTATATTATTGTACTTTTTTCTTGCCACGGTTTTGTACTTCATACTGTATATTTTATAGGTCTGTATATGAAATCTGTCATTCTCCCATGTGTTTTTTTTTCTTCTTCTTCCATTTTATTACTCAGAGTATGAGTGGATATCTACTCCTGCTCCCACAGTGTCACTCAGGGCCTGCAGAGAGATGGAGTTTCAGTGTGGGAATGGCCGCTGTGTTCCTAGTGGGCCTCAGGGAGTCCTCTGTGATGGGGTTAATGACTGTGGAGATGGTTCAGATGAACTTGGATGTGGTGGGTCATAAATATAAACAAGATCTTTACTACTGTTATGATTTACATTGTATCGAAGCTCTCAGTGCTCAATGCTCAGACCTGAATATTTGGTACCTGCAGATTAATTTTCTATACCAGCCGTTCAAGGTTAAATCTTCAAGGTTTGTAGTTATGCTCTCATTTTAATACACTATCATTTCCTAAGATGCAACGCTTCAGATAAACAAATTACATTTACGCATTTGGCAGGCGCCCTTATCCAGAGCAACTTACATTTTTATTTTATTATATTGTACATCTCAGCAGAACCTTACTCAAGGGCCGAACAGTGGCAACTTGATGGTCGTGGGGTTTCAACCTGGGTGTCAGGGGTAGCTCAAATGTTTTTAATCCTTTAATAGTGAAATTTTCTGTAAGCATACAGTTCTTTAGCATTTTAAGAAGTCTTTATGCATTTTTTTTTTCATTTTAAGGAAGGATTCTCCAGTGTTAGTGCTTGTAACAGTCAGAGGTATAGATGTAATTTTAGGTTTAGTAACATGGGAACAGAGGTGGAAAGAGTACTAAAAGGATTATTGCTGAGGAAGTAAAATAAAGTGTGTTGAAAAATAAAAATCTTCCGGTTGGTTAAAGATCACAGCAGCTCACTTTGAATTATTGTCCTCTAAAACCACAACTATGGTGTGTTTTATTGCCAAATTATATTAATGTTTTATATTTATTGTCTTTAAAGAAGCAAATATTTAAGAGACTTTGGCCAAAAGAGCCCTGTAAGCAAAGCTTAATGCAATCCAATAACATATCAGGGTGTGCCTTTTTATTTGCTCAGACAGTGTTTTTAATTTTACATCTTTGATTAAATTAGATTCAACTTTATTGTCATTGCACATAGTCACAAGGCAACAAAATGCAGTTAGTATCTAACCAGAAGTGCAAGTTAGCAGTGCAATATAAACATATATACAGAACTATAAAAACTTGTATGATAAAAGTAAGGTCTATGTATAAATTGTATTACAGCTTGTCATTTGTCAGTTTGTCATTTATTATTACAGTTAAATACAGTTCTACTCTGAAATGTCTTATACCTTTCAGGCACTCCTACCCCGAGCTCCAAAGGCTGTCGAAGAGATCAGTTCTCATGCCCTCCTCCAGGGGGTTGTATTGAGGCTGCACAGCACTGTGATGGGTTTCCTCAGTGTCCAGATGGAGCTGATGAGCGAGGCTGTGAAACGAATCGCACCCACGTCACACCCACCGCTGTTCCACTTAGAACACCCAGTATGGCTGCTGTCACGTCGGCAAATACACCAACTCCCACTGATACACCTGTAAGACCTAAAACATCATGTGCTTATCATGTAGTATGAAGAAAATAAAAATCCTGCTTTGAATAATGCTTTGAAATAGACCATGCAGTATAAAAAATAAATAATATTGAATTCTGGACCTTGGATTTATTTTAAGGCTGTTACTTTACATTTATTACTTCTTTATGGATATTGTTTTCAAACTTGATAATTTGCCTCAAGTTGCACATGACTGATGCGCTCTCTCTCTCTCTCTCTCTCTCTCTCTCTCTCTCTCTCTCTCTCTCTCATACAGCATGGAGGACCTGGCTCTCTGGGTAACTACATTTTGTATTTCAACATTAATGTTTATTTATTTATTTATTTATTTATTTATCTGTCTGATATGACTGATCTGAATGATCTTCTGTCAGTAATTATTATATAAAATTTTCATGAGAATGGTTTGCTTTCTTTGGATGTGCGATAAAACCTAGAAGTGTAGGTTTAGGATGGAAATGAATGAATTTAAGAACTAGATTAAGGTTCACTTAAGAGAAAGCAGGTTCATTAAGTTGCTAAAAAAGTTTGAAATGTTTTTACTGGAATGGTTAATATAGTTACATATTTAATGCAGTACGGTGGTATAGTGGTTAGCACTGTCGTCTTGCATGGTCCAGGCTCAGTTCCCATATCTGTGTGCATGGAGTTTGCATGTTCTTCTCGTGATTGGTGGGTTTCCTCCAGGTACACCAGTTTCCTCCCACAGTCCAAAGACCTGCAGATTAGGCAAATTGAGTTCCCAATTTGCCCGTAGTGAGTGTATGCGTGTGTCCCCTGCGATGGATTAGCACCCTGTCCAGGGTGTACCCCGCCTCGTGCCCTAAGCCTCCTGGGATAGGCCCCTGTGATATAGGTATAAAGTGACTTAGGATAAAGTGGTATAGACGATGAGTAAGTGAGTGAGCTTAAATATTGATTGTTAATAAAAATACAAAATATGTGCAATGAGATAAATTGCTTTACATTTTTGATCACCAGGTTGTTCACATACTGTTTAAATGGTCAGTGTTGTATCCGTGCTTCACAGGTAACTGCTCTTCTCCTCTGGGACTGGAGGATGGTCGTGTGCATTATGGTCAGCTGACGGCCTCATCATTCAGAGAGAACAACCCAGCTGACACGGGCCGCCTCAACATCGTCCCTAATGTGTGAGTATTTGGCGATAAAGTGTAGTGGAGACAAAGTTACATGATGTTTATTCCTGGGACAGAGAAATTTAAAATAACTAATTTGATCTTTTTTTCTATGTCTCATGTCAAGTCTGATTTTTAACCTGAGTAAACTCTTTTGGTAAATTACTACTGTGGTACATTGAGAGACATATAATGTGTGGACAATACTGTGTATAATTTTTTTTATTATAGGGCCTGGAATATATAGAGTATGTAGAATTAAAACTCATTTAAGGTACTATATGCTGTATTATGGCAGCATAATGCCTTAGTGGTCAGCACTGTCACCATGCACCTCCAGGGTCCGGATCTGATTCCCGTTTCAGGTCTGTGTGAATGGTGTTTGCATGTTCTCCCCGTGCTTGTTGTGTTTCCTCTGAGTACTCCGGTTTCCTCCCACAGACCAAAGACATTCAGATAAGGCTAATTGGTGTTCCCAAATTGCTTGTTGTGTGTGAAAGTGTGTGAATGATGACAATAATCACCACTGGCCTCCACAGTCCCTAGTTGGACTAGATGGATGGATGGATACTGTATCACTGTATGAAAGGACTTTTACCACACTACTGTTGAATTCTTGATGCTGATTGGACAGAATGTGTTGAACATCCACATGAAAATGAAAATCACATATTTACAGTAATGTTCCTTCTCTAATACATTTTACAACAATTTCTGTTACTTTTGTTTACTATTTATGGAAGGAGTCTCCAGTGTCAAAATTGACCTGTTTTTTGATTTGCTAATTTTAGTCCACAAAATTCAATGTAACTGTACAACTCCAAAAAGTCCTGTTCTATTCTACAAACTGTTCTTTTTGTTCTTTAAACTTTTAAAAAGCTGTGATATAAAAGCAATAAAGTGCCTTAGAACATTTTAATATTTAAAAATAAGGACAAAATCATGAATCATTGTCATTGATGATAATTTCATGTTTTATTCCTTACTTAAGGATAATTGTTGTACCATACATTTACATTATTTGTATTTTGAAGAACAGAAATATGCCCGTGCATTATATTTTTCCTCTGACAGTGATGTTTTTTTTTTTTTCCCATTAACTGGTACCATTACATAATATTCCTCAAACAGTTTAGTGATGGAACCAGGCTGGAGCCCTTTACCAGGAGACCCCCACCCCTATTTTCAAGTGGACTTTCTGGAGCCGACCTGGATATCTGGCATAATCACCCAGGGCAGTGAGCGCATGTGGGGCTATCTCTCCCAGTACCGTTTGGCATTTGCTCTATCAGAGAACCACTTCATAGACTTTACTGAGAGTGGAGACAACAGCTCAGCCCCAAAGGTATAGTGTATCTAATAATAATAATAATAATAATAATAATAATAATAATGCAAAAACAAAAACACTTGAGTATACCCATTTCAAAATCAAGATTGTATGGTGTAAGGCATACCTTTTAGCGAACATGAATTGCTTTATGACAGATCTTTGAGGTGCGCATGGTAAGCAGGACACCAGTCACACGTTGGCTGGGCAGATTGGTAAGGGCTCGTTACTTGCGTATCATACCAGTGCAGTACCGCCACACCTTCTACCTGCGAGTGGAGATCCTGGGATGCAGAGGAGGTAGGATGTCTCTTTTTTCTTCATGAAAATGATTAAGATTATGTTTTCCATTTTATTAACATTTGTTGATTTGAGTCAAGATCAACAACAAGATTACCCATGTACATGTACTACTTAAACTATCAATATAGGCTGTTAAAATATTAAAACATTTAATATTAATGTAATATAACTATTTGAATTTAACACAGTATGTCAAAGCAACTACTGAATTATAAATTGAAGTGCTGCTTTATGTAATGTAATCATGAACGTTTTCTACACATAGAAGAATTAGTCACCCCTTTTCCCGCTGAAGTGACCACAGCGCCTTCTGGAGTTGGTGTCGTAACACCGAGTCCCTGCGAGCTTGGTCAGTTTGCCTGTGTAAATGGGGAGTGTGTGCCTGCGGCAGCTCTTTGTGATGGCAGGCCTGATTGTGCAGATCATTCTGATGAGCTCCGTTGCGGTGAGTCTAGTTTATGTCAAAGGGCAGACATACTGTTGTGGTGCTTTCCCGTGGTACCTTATATGAACTATTGTGCAGAGCCCTGACCTCAACCCCACTGAATTTCTTTGGAATGAATTAGAGTTCAGAATGAAATCCAGGCCTCGTTGTCTGCCATCAGTGTCTGATCGCATTTCTCATTTTATGGAAATCTAGTGGAAGTCTTTCTAAAGGATTGGATATGATTATAAAAGCAAAAAATCTGGAAAAGAATTTTTAAAACGCACATGTGGCCGTAAAGATCAGATGTCCGCATACTTTTGGCCGTATTGTTTTCATAATGTCAGCTGACTGTGCGGTCTTGTTTGATATGTATTGGGTAAAAAGTAGTTCTCAAAATCTTGATCTGACCATTTCTATGACTACCAAAACAAAATGTGTGCACATGAAGCAGAAAAATGGGTCTTACCTCCAGAGCTTGTGGATCAGTCTTTAATTATTCATCTTTAACTATGTACATATTTGTCCATAATTCATATGCAGGCTACATGTGAGTGCAACTTCTTCAGCTAATGTTCTCTAATAGATACTGTATAATGCAAAGGCTTTATTTCCTTATATTTTGCTTCCAAAGAGCTATATTTCTTGTATTTTTAATGTAGGCTTGAGGAATAGTTCTCCATCCTTCCTAAAGAACTTTTTTGGCTCTCATTTTTGTCATTTTTTGTTTTTAAGTGTCATTTTTACTCCAGCCCAGCATCAGAGGATTGTTTTTTTTTTTTTTTTTTTTTGTTAACTCATAGAGTGACATATGAACCACTCAAGCATAAAAAACATGTCATGAAGTCATGAACCAGGTGCTGATGTTGACAGATGATCGGGCCGGTGATTAGTGTACTGCAGATGCTGAATGCTTAGTTTTTGGAACAACCGAGAGGGGATATGAGGTTCTAACATAAACAAGCTATTTAAATTGACACGATAAATTGTATCTTTATGCTCTTGGCAGCCTGTCGCAATGGGTAAAGGGCTTTTCAGTAGTGTATAATGATGAGCACAGTTAAACTTTCTGTAAATGGCTCATATTTGACATTTCCTGATTTTGAATTAAAGATATTTAAGTATATGTGGTCGACATGTCACAATTCTGGAATAGGTTGTCACCACACAGTTATCTGTTCAGAGAACAAATGTCTATCTCTGTAGCACGTTATGAGTTGTTGATGTGTGAAAATAACATGATGTGGACCAACAACATCCAACTAATCATCAGGATCAGAGAGTCAGACTTACTCAGCTGGTCAATCAGTCTTCATAAAACCTCTCCTCCTGCACTAGCATTGGCAGAATAGTATTTGATTGAATTTAAATTTTATCTCGCTTCATACAGTTTAGTGTTCATCATGGTTATGGTTAACATGGTTAATGATACTAATGCTGACAAAAATCACCAACCTTGTGTTGACCAGAAATGTTTTTGAAAACCTAACCATTATTATTGTATTAACCATTTTTGTGTTCTATTGATTTACAGGTAGCGCTTCCACTCCAGGATTACCAGGTTTATGGAACCACACTGTAACACCAGGAAGTCCTGGGTACCAAACCTACACTACTGGATCTCCTGGATTGTACACCAAAACTCCACATGATGGCCGTCCAGGTGTGGCAAGTGTTTCACCCATTGTTACAGGTGGGCCTGGTATTGGCCCTGAGGGACCGACTGGACAGCCAGGTATATACTGTAGTCCACACTATAGCTTAAAGTATTCAGTTTTCAATACTACAGGCTGAGATCTAGACATCTCAGACGTATTAGCCCATTAATTGATTAAATGAATACATGTTGTACAGTATATACAGTATACTGTATTTCTCACCTGTAGCAAAATTAATTTATAGGATTGTGGAACATAACGACACCTCGTGATGGTGGTTTACCCAGAGTGCTGTGTGTAGAGGGCCAGTTTTCCTGCAAAAGCGTTGGCTGTGTGGATGCAACCCTTGTGTGCAATGGAAGAAAGGATTGTCCGGACGGCTCAGATGAACATAATTGTGGTAGCTATTTAAACAAACAAACAAACAAACAATTCCATTAAAAATTTTAAAAAATAGCGAGATTTTTTATACTACAGCTCATTTTGTTTATCATCTCTCAGGTTCCTCTACACTTGCCCCACTAACACCTACACGTCGCCCCCTGGTGCCAAGTCCCTGTTCTACCAAACAGTTTACTTGCAGCAGTGGGGAATGTGTGCATCTGGACAAAAGGTGTGACCTCCACAAAAACTGTGCTGATGGCTCAGATGAGAGAAACTGTGGTGGGTACACTATTACAGATCTCAGATCGCTTCGTTTTAATGATAGATTTTATGTTCCCTTTGTCATAGAAACAGCTCGTTTTGTCTTGTTTTGAGTAAATGCATTTAAAGGTTACATTTCAAGCTCCTCTGTGCCTTTGCTCTGTTCTGCAGTGGACTGTGTGATGTCTGCTTGGACAGCGTGGAGTCAGTGCAGCGCGTCATGTGGTCTGGGGTCTCTGTTCCGCCAGCGTAAGATCCTGAGGGACGCTCGGCCCGGGGGCTTCTGTGGGGGCGCACAGTTTGACAGCAGAGCCTGCTTCCTTCAGGCCTGTCCCGGTGAGGGCTGGCTTTATCCTTTTATAGTTTTTATCTTACTGTATTCTGTTTCTAATTTTTCAGTTCACTGGATAGTAGAATGTTAAAGAATGTCAGCGCTCCATTCTTTATTGTCTGATTTCCCAGGGTGTTTTAAATTCCTCTAATCCTTCTTATGTCTCATTTAACATGTTTTTCTCTTCACTCATTTGCCTATGCCTACTGTATCTCATCCTGTCCTTTTCCCTCTCTCAGTGGACGGACAGTGGGCTGAATGGAGTGAATGGTCAGAGTGTGATGCTGAATGTGGTGGTGGCCTGAGACTAAGGAACAGATCTTGTTCAAACCCTCCACCCAAAAACCGTGGGAAAGAGTGCGATGGGATGAGTATGCAGACTCAAAGCTGCAACACACGCCAATGCGGACCCGGCGCAGACTCCCATAAAGGTGTGAGAGTGAACCAGCTCCTGAATATTTACAGTAAATTTGCAACACATTTAGCACAGAAAGTGAATTTAGCACATTTAGGCACACTTTTAGAACAGGCATCGATATTTCCATGCAGCATTATTCATATAATACTTCCTTCCCTTTCCTATTTTTGAGCCCTTTATTAAATTTTGACCGAGAAAAATTACTTGAGTTGCTTTACTTTCTTATTTTTCTAAACAGCCACAATGTCTTGGTAAAACAAAAAATGAATATCAAAGACAAATATTTAGAACCTAACATCAAAGCAAGAACAGGTATTTTTTTAAATCAAATATTAAGAACAGGAATTTAAAGTTATTTACAATTACTACTGTATGAACAGCCAACAGCTCTAATAAACAAGTTATTAGACATAAATAGATATAAATCTTTGGTTAAGTGTTAGTTAAGCATTTTCTAGGAATTCATTACTGCTCTAACTGTATAACTATGTGAGATTTGTCTGTCTGTGAATTTCCTTTTGGCTTTGAGTTATGCTTGCTTACTATGATTCATTTCTGTGGTTTGCTGTAGGCTGCACTAACGGCATGGTGCTAGTAACAGACGCGGACTGTGCAGCAGGTAGAGTGGAGCCGTGCCCTTTGACCTGCTCAGACCTTAGCTCTGAGAGTAACTGCTCCTCTCACTGTATAACAGGTACCACGGACCTAACTTAAGAGTTCTGTTATACATCAATCAGCCAAAACATTATCACCACCGGGTAGTATTAGGTATCCCCCCCCCCTTGAACCACTGAGTGTTCTGACACCTTTCTATCACAACCAGTATGAACCTTTTCATCAATTTGATCTACACTAGCGCTTCTATTAAATCGAACTACATCCAATACATGGTCCAGCCTTCACTCACTGTGAGCACCTCATCTACCCATGACCCTATCACCGGCTTTTACTGCTTTGAATCACTTTTGGTATGTCTTCTGCAGTGTTGCTCTGACCCAGTCCTCTAGTCATCACAGTTTGGCCCTACTCAGAATCATTCAAATCCTTATTCTTGCGCATGTTTTTTACCTTCCAACACATCAACTTCAGAAAAAACTACAGATTCCCTTGCTGTCGAACACTTCCTACACAGCTTAAATGAGTGAAAAGGTCAATGCTGGTTCCAATATAAAGGTGTCAGAACACGCAGGTCATTACTATTTTGGTGGCAAAGAGAGCGACCTACTCAATATTAGGCAGGTGATCATAATGTTATGGCTGATCAGTGTTTTTCACGCCATCAATAAACCTATGTAATAGAAACATGCAAAAGGATATTTTTCACCACTGTAAAAAAATTGTTATCTATTCCTTCTTTGTTTCTCCAGGGTGTCGTTGTCCAGTTGGTTTGTTCCTTCAGGATGGTCGATGTGTCAATGTGACCAAATGTGTGTGTGTATGGAAGGGATCAGTGCTTCAACCAGGGGATGAAGTCGTTATCGACAACTGTACATTTTGGTGAGCAATGTGATGTTTAATACTGTAATCAGCTCAGCCGTGAGATGGATAGTTTAAAAATATATATACAGTATATTTATGTTTATTTATTATTTTTTTAATGCAGTATGTGTCGAGATGGTTATGTCTCCTGTGACAACTCCAGCTGTATTCCCAAATGTGACTGGTCAGCCTGGTCCGCATGGACCTCCTGCGACAGCAGCTGTGGAATCGGCATCCAGCAACGGTTCAGGTAGGATTACCTTTTAATATCAAGTAAATCATTTCTAAGCTTTTCACTCACAATTACAATTTTTTATTGAATTATAATTATCTCTAACTAAAGGTCAGTTTTGAGTCCTTCTGAAGCTGTGAATGTAGAGCCGTGTGTTGGAGACTCTACAGAAGCACGGCAATGCTACACACCCTGCCCACCAGGTCAGACTCCAGCAATTTCTGATTATATTCTACTATTTCTTCTAAGCTAGTTATCTAAACGTAGCTAACAATGGTTGTAAACAGGTATTATGATATGGATGTGCAGGAGGGTTTATTAACTTCTACAAAGAGCTTTCAGGTAAAACTGGGGTTTGTGATGAAATGTCTTGTTAATGAAGGTGTAAAAACTGATTGAGACTCTTAGCAGCAGTAGAACATTTGACTGATACAAAAGGCAGGATGTCTGTAAATAATGATCCCGGCCAAGGTGGCACGAAGTTGTTCCCATGAGCGCTCAGTGAGTGGAATGCCTGATCATTAAAAATTGACAGATAACGTGTTGTCAACTTGCACATCTGTTTGTGGGAACTGTACACACAATCGTTCTTGTGTTTTCAGAAGTATTGTTTACTATCACCAATACAGTAAATTAAAGTTTCAACTTTATTCTTTTCTCTCTTATCCCTTCGTAAATTAGTAGCTGGAAATATACAATATGATGGTGGATACAGCTTTATAGAAGAACACAAACACTTGTGTTACTGCTGTTCATCTTCAGGTCTTGCAGTCACTGACTCTAAAATAGCACCACTGAATGTCTAGTGTGAAAATATTTACACACAGGAGCTACTGTATATAATGTAGAAAATGTAAATGTTTATGAAATAAGCCAATGGGTCAAACTTTGCCATTTTTTAGTACACTGTATGTAAACCAGGCGGCATGGCTTGCGCCTTGCACCTCCATGGTCCAGGTTTGATTCCCAGCCCGGTTCTATTCCCATCTGTTTCCCGCAGTCCAAAGACATGTAGGTTAGGTTAGTTGGCATTCCCAAATTGGCCGTAGTGTGTGTGTAAGTGTATGTATATTCATTAACACACTACGTGCAATTTGGGAATGCCAATTAACCTAACCTACATGTCTTTGGAATGTAGGAGGAAACCTGAGAACCCGGAGTAAACCCACCAAGCACGGGGAGAACATGCAAACTCCATGCACACAGGGACGAGAATCGAGCCTGGCCGGGGATCGAACCCGGACCCTGGAGGTGCAAGGCGACAGTGCTAACCACTACACCACTGTGCCGCCATAATAATAAAAATAATAATAATTTATTTTATCAGGTTTTGCTACTACTATATAAAACTCTCCAAATATCAAAATGTAAATCTAATTCTGAAATCTCACTGGTAATACACACACCGATCAGCCATAATATTAACACTACATAACATTAACACGGGTTAATACATGCCATACAGGGGTCAAAGGGCCTCCTGTCTGGTCTGATCCCTCAAAAAAAGCCAAAGCAGCACAAATACCTGGCCATGATAGAAAAGCCCCAGAACACCCAGTGCATCAAAGCCTGCCATACACAGGGCCCAGCAGGAAAAGAGCCCAAGACCACCAAACCAAATTATACTTACCTTTAATATTTTTATGATTTTTTAAAGAATTTTCATTTAGTCTGAGGATTGTATTTACTTTAAAAAGGAGAGTGAACAGCTTGTTGGGGTTGGGATGGCAAAGGAAAATGGGCCAACTCCTCATTTGATTATTTATGCTTATTAATAGAACCTTGCCTGCCCTATTTGTGTAAACTTTAATTGTACGTAGATTTTACAGGATGTTCCAGGTTCTATTAAGTGATTTTTATTTCAACCATTGAAAGATTAAATATTTTAAACAGATTAAAAACCTTGCTCAGATTATGATGTGATAATTATGTAATAGCTATTAAGCATATATACCTTTACCACTTTTTACCTCATTTCCTGTCTCATCATTTCTAAAAGGGGCTCCATGGAGTGAATGGTCTTCATGGTCTGAGTGCAGTAAGACATGTTTCTTTCACGTGGATGCTGTGGGAATGAGACGCCGCTTTAGGAGCTGTAACCACACTGACTCCGCCTCCTGCTTTGGAGACGGGGAAGAACATGAGCCCTGTAATACATTACATTGTCCAGGTATACAGTACTCAGATATGCAGATTCCACTCTCTTAAACAAATTATCCTGAAGTAATTTTGTTACAAAATGCATACTCTTGCCCTAAACAGGTCATGCTTTGATGTTTACAGTATGTGTAACTGTTTGTAAACAACTGTAACTTTGCATTTTCCTCTGCAGTACATGGTGGTTGGTCAGCATGGTCTGCATGGTCTGAGTGTTCATCTGAGTGTGATTCTGGGGTTCAGACTCGAGAACGTTTCTGTAGTTCACCTCCCCCTCTGTATGGAGGCAGCAGCTGCGTGGGACCTCATATACAGACCCGAGACTGCAACTCCCAGCCCTGCACAGGTTTTACTGATCACCATAGGAACATACACTATCAATTCATTCATATTAAAACCATTAACATTAAAACCACCTAGGTTTTAAGTTTCACTTGTCCCACTAGGACGGCTCTGGTCCCTGGGGCTTTTGGCTCTGTGGGGCCTTTTGGTTGTGCTGGCACCAAAACTGGCACTTGAAAAACTAACTTAGATCCTTAATCAGTAATTTTGAGAGCAACGTGTTCCCTTCCTGTTCTGTAAAAATCTTTTTTGAGGGTTAATTCACAAAAAACATTGTGAAAAACTGCATTATTGTTTTCAATGCATGTACAAATATTTTAATTAGCTAATTATTATCATATAATATTTAAGTAAATCATATTTATTATGATGAATCCTCATTTGCCAAAAAGTTCCAATACACAGAAAAAAATGCTGTACAGTATTCTATGTATAACATTTAGTACAGTGGAACCTTGGATTACGAGCATAATTCGTTCTGGAAGTGGGCTCGTATTCCAAAACACTCGTAAACCAAATCATAATTTCCCATAAGAAATAATGAAAACTAAAATTATTCGTTCCACAGCCCCAAAAAATAAATACCTAAAAATAAATAATACAATCTAATATAAAATTAAAATAAAACAAATTATTCTGCACTTTACCTTTAAAAAAAAGTACAAATAAATCCTGACAAATAAGTGTTTCCGTTGGTGCGCACAGGCGCTGTGTGTGTGTGTGTGTGTGTGTGGAATTAGCCCCTTCCCTCGCCTTGTTTTACACAGTAACACTCTTCATCCCTCTCCTCACCTTGCTTTTTAAGATTCATAACAAACACACACACACACACGCACACACACAACGGAAACACCGTTTTAACAGGAAAAAAAGAAATCTCTCTGAGACTGGCATGAGCGTACAGTATATTAACGGATTCACTTTTTAAGTTTCACAACAAACGCATAAACACAGTGGAAACACCGTTTTAACGAAAAGAAAGCGAGACTGGCATGAGCACATACTAACAGAATCACTTAAGTTTAACAACAAACGGACACACACACACAAACACGGAAACACAGTTTTAACAGGGAAAAAAGAAATCTCTCTGACCTGGCGTGAGCGCATACTATGGGAATCACTGCTGTAAAGTAAAAAACAAAACAAAAAACAAATGAACCAGCACCTTACCTTTGAAAAGAATCGCGACAGAGCAGAGTTTCTGTGTGTTTGTGAAGCCGGGGAGGGGGTGAAAAGGCAAGAGAGTGTCTGTGCGTGTGTGTGTGTGTCGGTGTCAAATTGCGCGCGCAAACTCATAAGAGACGAGCAGGGGAGGGGGAGAGAAGAGGGGGGCGGAAGGTGAGAGAGTGACGCTCGGTGTCAAAATAAGAGTCGCATGCGTGATAGATGATACTCGTAAACTAATACTTGCTCGGTTTCCGAATAAAATTTTATTAAAAATCTTTGCTCGGTTTGCAGAACACTCGTAAACCACCTTACTTGCAATCTGAGGTTCCACTGTACATATTTTTTTTATTTTAATAGATTTTCCAAAATAATACATCTTAAACACTTTAAGGCACTGGTGGCTCAGTGGTAGGTGTTCTGCCTGCTCTGTGGAAGGCCCAGGTTAGATTCCCAGCCAGTGCCCAAAAACCCCAGCCACTGGATGCAGTGACGGTCCCAAGTCCGGATAAAATGGGAGGTTTGCGTTACAAAGGTCACCTGACGTAAAACTCGTGCCAAGCTTGTATGTGCGGACCAAATCGTCCCCTGTGGCGACCCCTTGCCAGGAGCAACCGAAACAACAACAACAAATACTTAGCATGGGTTTCATTTAATACTTAAATGCAGCAAGACTATAACAGACAATCACTTCCATCACTTATAGTTTTTTTTTGGAAAAACTCCATTAGTTTAGAAACAGGCTAATAATGTCCTTGGAATAATCACTAAATATTCATTGTTGTTTTTTTTTCTACAGATATGTGCCCGATTGGTATGAACTATCTGACTAAAGAGCAGTGCCAGGCACAGGGAGGAGCATGTCCACGTGTGTGCCTTGATGCTATGACTTCAGTGCAGTGTGCCACAGAGTGCTATGATGGGTGTTACTGCTCTCCAGGTCACTACCTGTTCAACAACTCCTGTGTGCTTCTCAGCCACTGTCCTTGCTACCACCAGGGGGTGCTCTATACACAGGGTGACAGTGTGCCACATGATGCCTGCAACAACTGGTATACATTCTCTCAACAGTCTTGTTTCTTCTTCTTCTTTTTTATTTATTTATTTATTTTTTGTTTAATCTTTAATGGCTATTATTTTGGCTGCATAAAAAAAAATCAAAGTAATACATCTGCTTTATATGTGTGTTTGATTTTTTGGTTCACAGTACGTGTATTAATGGAGCAATGCGGTGTGGTAAAGCCCCTTGCCCTGGTGAGATGGATTTGCCTTTCAAGGCTTTTTCCTCGATGGCTGTATGCAAACCTATACACTATGGTAGGGTAAACGTTTCCACACATTGCTATGTGATATTTTTTTTTCTACCCAGTTGATTGTGGGTGGAGTGAGTGGACATCCTGGAGCTCATGCAGCAGGACATGTGATGTTGGCATCAGGAGGCGGTACCGCTCAGCCACTAATCCTCCATCAGCATTTGGAGGCCTTCCTTGTTTTGGCGACCGTGTTGAGCTGGACACGTGTAGCATCATCCCTTGTAGTGGTAGGGCTTTTAGAGATCTCTGCTCCAGCTCTGAAGCTTGAACTAATGCACTTGTTCTAATACATTATCATTTTTATACATTATAATTTCTATATTTCTACAATATGACTTGTATGGCAGATTATACACATAAAAAAAATTGTCCGTGATAGAGATTTGCGTTTGTGTGTGTTTTGTGCCTAAAGGAGTGAAGGGTCCATGGAGCCCTTGGTCTGAGTGCTCAGTGCCATGCGGTGGTGGATACAAGAGCAGAACTCGAGGGCCAATCAGATCTCACGGCACACAACAGCAATTTAGCGCCTGCAATCTGCACCGTTGCAGTGAGTAAATGTGCACAGCAATATGTGTGAAAAATATGGCCTTTCTTTCATAAATTCTTTTTCCCTGTGTCTCTTTGCTTCCTGTGCGTTTGTGTGTGGTACTTTAGGTAATGGCACTGGCTGTGCCGGTGGGCAGGAGTGGACAGTGTGTGTGAGAGAGGGATTGCTCTGTTCTGATCTCGGAATGAATACTACCTGGGTATTGAACTCCACCTGTTCTCCAGGATGTCAGTGCCCACAGGGTTCTGCGTTACAGGTGTGTAAATTCTTCAGATATCTGAAATACTCCTCGTTTCGGTCTCTCTTGTTTAATCATGTTGTGTTCCTTTCAGGATGGGAAATGTGTGCCTTTGCCTCTGTGTCGCTGTGACGTAGAAGGTGAACAGTTTGAGCCTGGAGCTGTGGTTATTAAAGCCTGCAACAACTGGTAACAAGTAGTTTTATTACCATTTGTTTATTAATTAGAATTAATATAGCAATCTCAAAAAGACCCAGACATTTTGGAATCCATTTTGAATTTGACTGGGTAAAATCATTTGTTCTCTATCTTACAGTACTTGTGAATCAGGAAGAATGATAAACTGCACACAAGTAGAGTGCAATGGTAAGATTCCCCTGGAGTTTCTCTGTTCTGAATATATTACACTTCTACTTTTATAATCGAGTGTGTATCTCCTGGCAGTGGATGGAGGATGGTCAGTCTGGACTCCTTGGAGTGTGTGTTCAGTGTCCTGTGGTGCCGGCCTACAGTCACGTTATCGTTTTTGCTCCAATCCCGAGCGTGCTGGTGCTGGACTGCCCTGCCTAGGCCCAGACCGCCAGGATCAAGCATGTGTCCAGACTGCATGCAGCCGTAAGTGGTCCTCCTTGCATGACATTGAGCAATCCTCTTGTGAGGGATGCAATTTCTAATGTCATATAAATGTGTTTATAAAGGTGATGGAGGATGGAGCGAGTGGACATCCTGGACAGAGTGTACAAAGACATGTGGCGGGGGTGTGCGCAGCCGCCGGCGGGAATGTGACAGCCCAGCCACTGAGGGAGACGGAGATTTCTGCGAGGGCCTAAAAACCGAGATTGTCGCCTGTAACACAGACCACTGTCCAGGTTCTTGCTATTCCTCACTTTCCTTGTGGCAGACGGTATTTGTTTGGGTTGTTTGTATTAACTGTGTGTTGTGTTCGCAGTGTCGCAGTGCTCAGATGTTTCAGGCACTGTGTTCAGTAGCTGTGGACCATCATGTCCTCGCACATGTGACGAACTGACTGTGAGTACAAGCTCTGCTCTTTGCATGCTGGTTGAATTGTAATGTTATAATAATTTACCTTTTTTTTTTCTTCATTATTTTGTTACTCAGAGTCTTCCTGTCGGTGTACAGTTTTATGTAAATGTTGTTTGGACAGTTTGATTAACTGTATATCCTAGATTCCAAGTTTTGATTTAATAGACTGAGCCCCCGCAGAAAAGCCTTTCAGATGATTTGTATTCTGTTCAGTTGATCTGAAGCTAATCTGTTTCTAAAGACTTTATGCTCAAACTATAGTGCAAGGAAGCTCGATTAATATAATTTCTTCCAAGTGTACTTGCTCAGGACTAATAGGAGAGCTATTATTAACAGCTATTTATTAACAAGTATGTTATGAGTGTTCATGAGTGACACACATTGAGCTAGAGAGAGTAATCACTGCTGTATAATAGATGGGAAGAGATATTTAAAGATGACTATTGAAGACTATATACTATTTTTAATGATGATGATGATGATGATGAATATCCCACAGCATTGTGAGTGGCGTTGTGAGCCTGGCTGCTACTGCATCGATGAGAAGGTGTTGAATGATAATGGTACAGCGTGTGTAGAGAAAGAGCAGTGTCCCTGTCTGGACCTGAACACCGGCCAGCGAATCGATCCTGGAGAGACAGTCCTCACTCCTGATGGCTGCAACAACTGGTGAGGCCTGGAAAGCTACATACTGTACATAATGGGGGAAATCAGAAAATAAATTAATGCCAATTTACTTCCTTTTTTTTGTGTAACTTGTGTGTGTTTATAGTACATGTGATGGAGGACAGCTCAACTGTGGCAACAACCTATGTCCAGGTTTGGCACATTGTTTTTATTTATATTATGTTTACATTAAGAGAGGAGATATTATGTACAGTAATTCTATATTAAGGTCTTTGCTGCTTAAAGTTCTATTGAAACCTCTGTATGTATAGTGTATAACTTCATTTTAATTCAAAAGTAGTCAGAAAACATGAAATAATACTTATGTAAGGCAGTCAAATAATAAATTCATTCATGTAATTTTGTACTTAATTACCCGAATGTTTTATCAATCGAAAAACACTTGCTGTCAACAATCGCAATCACTTACTACTGTATACCTAGAAGTTTCTAATGAACAGTTTGATAAGAAACTGTTTTTCATCCCCTCTTCTCAGTGAATGGAGGCTGGTGTGAGTGGTCCAGCTGGACGCCATGCTCTAAGACCTGTGGTGCTGAGTGGGTCTCTCGCTACAGGAGCTGTGCCTGTCCTGTGCCCACGGCAGGAGGGGCAGCATGTCCGGGTCAACAAGAGGAGCACCAGGGGGTTGGAGTGCAGATAGAAAGACAACCCTGTTCATCAGTCACTTTTTGCCCAGGTGACAGATACGTCTATTGCAAACATAAAACATTATACATATACATATACTTTTTTTTTTTTGACATAAGTTCGTAGTCTAGCTAACTACCAGCTACTTCCAAAATCACATCACAAGAGAACTCGCAGATAATCACGTCTTTTAAACTTATTGCCAGCAACATAACAGCATTTTGCAATGATATGTGGCGCATTCAAAGAAACAGTTGTTATAGTAGTCTAGTATATACTGTACTGTACATTGCTGATTGAATAATCCATGTTATAATTATCACATTAAGTACCTCATGTTTTGGAAACTTTACACTGTGTGCGCAAATTCTGCACAGTTGCCTTCGTAGCGTGCAAGTTCACAGTTTCACTATACTGTATAGTTCATACTTCCCCGTTCATTCAAATTTTCCCATCATCTCCTCACCACCCATGCTTACTGTAATTCCACTCTGGCTATGGCCTTAACTTGGGTTGTTCTTATATTAAGTACAGTTTTCTTACTAGAAACATTAGCATCAGTTTGTTTTACTTTTGTAGGTACTGTAGGTATGGTTTATTAATTACAGTGAAAGGCGAAATGTGTAAGGTCCTGACTGCTTGTATGTGTCTCTTCTCGTTCTAGTCCATGGTTCATGGGGATTGTGGAGTGAATGGTCGGAGTGCGATGCATGTACGGGTGTGTCTATCAGAAAACGAGAGTGTAACAGCCCCCCTGCCAGATTTGGAGGTCTGCCATGCCACGGCGAGTCCCTCCAGAGTCGTGGCTGTCATGACAACCAAACCGTCTGCTCAGGTCAGCTTTCCTAATTTTCTAATGTCCATTACTCTCCTGTGTACAGTGGGCCACAAACATATCTACTGTAAACTACTATAAACTAATGTAATACATGTGTATACAGTGGAACCTCGGATTGCGAGCAACTCGGTTTATGAGTGCTCCGCAATACGAGCAAAGATTTATCAATTTTGACTTGAAAAACGAGCATGTCTTGGTTTACGAGTGCCAAGTTTTTGACACACACACACACACACACACACACACACACACACTCTCTCGCCTTTACACCCCCCCTCCCCGGCTTCACACAGACACACACACTGCTCTACACAAAAACTCTGCTCTGTCGCGATTCTTTTCAAAGGTAAGGCGCTGGTTCATTTATTTGTTGGGATTTTTTAAAAACTTTTTTAAAAGGTAAAGTGCAGGTTAATTTGTTTTATTTTTACTTTACATATTGTCTTAATTATTTTTCTGTATTTATTTTTTTGGGCTGTGGAACGAACTATTTGAGTTTTCATTATTTCTTATGGGAAGGGTTGATTTGGTTTACGAGTGTTTTGGAATACGAGCTTGCTTCCGGAACGAGTTATGCTCGTAATCCAAGGTTCCACTGTATATATATATATATATATATACAGTATATATTTATAACTAATATAACTTATTTTAAATAACTAATATTCAAGTATGTTATTTAAAACAGGAAAAAATAAACACTGTATAGTGTACACACATGATTTGCAGCAGCGTCGTCATGAAAGCATTTGAAATATTAATACATGTGGCTCAGCAGTAACACGCTCACCAGATCATCCGGAGACTGTTTGAATCCCTGGTGATGCTATAGCATCCTGCAGCTGATTGTCCAAGCTCGCTCTGGGCTCCCTATGACGAGTGAGCAAGCAATGTGAAAAGTTGCAGTCATGTCTTAGAGGAAACTCTGTCATGTGATAACCTTTGCCCTGCCTGGTTGGTAGTTGTAATCCTCTGTGACGGGAGAGCGCTTTAATGATGGGTGGTAATTGGCTACAAATAAATTAGGGAAGAAAATCTGAAATTTTCAATTGAATCCAAAAAATATTAATGAATTTATATTCCTGATAAATCATTACTTCAGCATGGTATCATATCTCAAGTTTGATTATTTTTAAATAAAAGCTCATCATGCCTGTTTTTTTTATCCCTAAAATAATATTGTAGCAAATTTAAATTATGCATTCTATGTTTTTCTCTCTTTTTCTTTGATGTTAGTAACTAACTGTACTGTTAAATCCCAAGTAACCTAAAATGGAAAGCTAGTGTACTATTTAGGGTGTATAGTCCCTATCATTTAATGTGGGTTTTGGCAGGCAGCTGCTCGCCCCTCTTTCAGTACAGTTAGTCCCCGACGAACAATCGAATGATTAATTTCCGCAGATCCGAACGGACTGCGGTTCCACTTCGTGTTCAAGCACGGAAGTAGCTCACGTGTTAAAAAAAAGTAGACACTGCATTTCAACAGATACCAATATTTACAATAACATACAATATTTTCAGTGTGTAAATGAATGTATAAAATGTCTAAAGTCCAGTATATTGTATGTGTATGTGTATGTGCTATTGTAAAGCTGTTCTGATGGTGAATAATCTATTTTTGGAAAATCCTCAACAAAACTAAGTTCATAGTCCAATACAGTGGAAAACAGCTCAAAATGGAGAAAAAACAGAGTGGAACCCACTCACGACTGAAAGACGCAGAGACTACATTTCACTGGGAAAATAAATTAGGCTTGATTAAGGTTTTTGGCCACATGATGGCAATGTGGGGAAAGCGGACAGATTTAGTTAATTGGATTGATGTGCCTTACATTGTATATTTGTGTCAAAGGCATATAAGATTCACTTTGTTGAACTTAAGAACAAATCTGAGCTATGAACGTTCTCCCGGAATGGAACTCGTTCATAAGTCGGGGACTACCTGTACTGCAGACTGCCATTGAACGTGTACAGTGTACACCAGTCCCTGTAAATCAGTTGTTAATGTAGAATCTGCATACTGTAAATAGCATTACGGACCTGCGCTTATAGAAAATTTAATTACCACCTCCTGACCAATCAGAACTGAGAATTCAGCAACACTGTGGTGTAATCAGTGTTGAATGAAGAAGATAAAATGAACCCATAACTTGTCAGTTGAGTCAGACTTGTGGGCCATAAATGCTGTTTGCCGTTTCTTAAATGCCAGTGTTATTGCAGCTTTGTTTCATCATCCCGTCTCTCCTTGTCTAAACTCAGACTGCGGGGGCGGACAGGAGGAGTGGCCTTGTGGGAAGCCGTGTCCTCGTTCATGTGAGGATCTCCATGGTGACACTGAATGTATAGACACATCAGCATGCAGTCCAACCTGTGGTTGCCCAGGTGACATGGTTCTGCAGGATGGCGTGTGTGTGGAGAGAGTGGAGTGTCGGTGTAAATTCCACAACAGCACTACTGGTGAGAAAAACATTCTAGAGTGAAATCATTTCCAAATTCTTTATTAAGATAAATCTTTAATGTGCTTAAAACATGTTTTGGAAGGAAAAACTGTATGAATTCATTTCCTAAAGTTTATTTAGCACTGTGTCCTTGCACCTCCAGGGTCGAGGGGTTCGATTACTCCCTCAGGTCTGTGTGTTTGGAGTTTGCATGTTCTCCATGTACTTGGTGGGTTTCCTCTGGGTACTTCGGTTTTCTCCCACAGTTCAAAGCCATGCAGATTAGGCTTTTCCAAATGCAATGGATTGGCACCCTGTCCATGCTGTACCCCGCCTAGTGCCCCAAGTACCAACCCTGCAACCCTGAACATATAGAAAATGAATGGATGAATGTTAATGGTGTTGCTTCTGTTGTGTTATTTTCAGACACAACAAAAAATCTTTAGAAACAGAAAATCTTTGACATGCGACCAGTATTCTGTTGTACAACTCTCCTTTATGCGAGCTCAAGAAGTTGGTAACCAGACATCGTTCTGTTTTCCTATTAACTCAGATTTAAATATCACTAACACAGCATGGGAGTGGCCAGGCAGGACAAACTGGCAATATGCAAACTCAGGAGAGAGCATCATCACAGAGTGCAGCAACTGGTAATGTCAACCTTCTGCAATTTTAGAAATGTTTTATATTTATACCCTTTTTGTGATTAAGAGTGAAGTTATGACATTTGCAAGACTGATACATAATTCTGATATATTGTGCTCACTTGCACTGGAATTGTCCATGTTTTATTAGCACGTGTGAAGCTGGTGTGTTGCACTGTGACTCGCTCCCTGGTTGTATTGTTGATGGTGGGTGGAGTCAGTGGGGGTTATGGTCCGAGTGTTCAGCTCCGTGTGGGGGTGGAGTCAAGCTGCGGATTCGTCAGTGTAATAACCCGGCTCCTCAGGGAGGAGGAAGAGAATGTAGTGGTGGTGCTGACCAACAGAAGGAGTGTAACAGTCATGCCTGCACAGGTGTGTGTATTTTCACTGTTAACCAATGCAGACATTTTAATGTATTCTGTCTCTTTCCGATGAATGATTGGTAACAAATTGTCCTTTTGCCATTATGTTAAATTTGCTTTTATAGGGTAATATTCAAAGTCAGGGTTCTCTGATGCTGGAGATTAGATTGGATAGTTTTCTTAAACCCCCCACCTTTTGAATTGGATTATTTAATTCATAATCAGTATATTAATTACATGCATACCTTTAATCTGTATGCATAAAACTAAATACAGAAAAATATAGGTGGCTAGGTAAGAGTGTTTTTGCAACCATAATAAATATTTTAAATGCCATGATATAACATGTAGAGCTGTTCTCCTCAGACTCCGGGATGTGGTACGACTGGTCAGCGTGGTCCATGTGTTCTGTCTCCTGTGGAGGAGGGGAACAGAGACGCACCCGTTCTTGCCGCACTCCTCCATGCACTGGTATGGCACGTCAGAGCAAGACCTGCAACACACAAGTGTGCCTCGGTGAGTTACTCACTGCACTGTTATACAACCTGCACTTAAGTGAGGGCTGGTGAATATGAGAACAAGTTATTCATACATGCGTTAGCTATTTTTGAGCCATAGATGGCAATAATGTGGAATGATTGGAGTTATTGAAAAGGAACATAACAGGAACACAATAAGACAAATTTAGGGTAGAAACTTGGGTAGTATATGCAAAAATTTTATTATCTTAAATATTAACTTAAAAATGGCACCCTGCGATGGACCGGCACCACATCCAGTCCTCGTAGTCCCTAAGTCTTCTGAGATAGGCTCCAGTCCCGCAACCCTGCATACAAGGTAAAGAGTTATAGATGATAAGAGAGGGATTTACTTAAATGGCTACTTATTTCATCAACATAAGATATGGGATTGATTTTTTAAATTTGTTAAATACTTTTATGTTCAAGTCAAGGGAACTTGGAGTATTTTGGGTGAATGTACAGGGGGACTACAGGAATGCCCGGGAGGAAAGGGGGATTTATCTCCTGTAGTCTATAAACAACCTTGAGCACCTAGGCATGGATGATTAAATGGAGTTAGAGGATCATAGTCTGAAAGGATAAGATCATTATGCATAAAAGCATCAACAAAACCCATTTACATTTAGTTCTACTTAATTAAAGATGCTCTCTCTTAAATTGGTGCTAATGATGCTCAGCCAGTGATTATGCAAATTTTTTTCCCTTCTTAATTGGTAAAAGTTTAAATCTGCTGTTACCACCATACATGCTTATTTTTAATCATTGAGTTCATTCAAGTCTTTAAAGCCTGTTGATTGATTCAAATTGGATGGATTTATTGCAAACGTCACTAACTTATAAACAAAACACGAAACAGTCCCGAGTTCTAATAATGACTAGAAACTTTGATCTAATGTGTTCGGAAATTTTTTTGAAAGTTCAAGAATAATACAGTATGCACTATAGCTTTATTTTATAACCAGAAGATAATTGTGTACCTTTTTTGATTAATGATGCCAATATTTTTATTGTTTATAAAAAAAAAAAAAATGTGGACTGGGGTCTGTGGAATTGATTTTACAGCTAAGTGGGCACAACACCTATCTGAAACACATTGTCTCATGGCAAACAGACTTTTCAAGCACAAATCCATGAAAATCAGCCATCTGTGTCTTATGGGCTTCGGTAATCAGGTTGTTATATTCGTCTGCTCCGACACTCTGAGACAGAGGAGTATTTGCTATTGAGAGTAAACTCTCCCACAAGAACAGTGGTGTCTGGCTTTGAGATTTGCCTAATCATCCTGCCCATTGTGAAAGCCTCCCAGGTTGGACTGCTGAAACAATAAGCTAACAAATGTTCTCATTTAAAAGTGAAATGTCTTAATTTCACAGCTCCGTCTTCGCTCATTCTTTTAGAAACTCAGATGCTATGAAATAGGCTATTCATTATTTTTCGGTGCAGTTCTAAAAAAAAAAAATAGGATCAGATTTTGATTACTAAGTAATTTTGAGTCAAGGTCTGGGATGAAAGGACGGATTTTGCTCATATGGCATGTCTTCTGTCACATTCTATAAATAAATGTGTGTATGTAAAGAGTGTAGCACCAACAACAGTCATCAGAGTCTAGTTATCTATTGTTTTTTTTGCACCATTTGTGCATGATTTATCGTGTGTGTGTGTGTGTGTGTGTGTGTCAGAGGTGGGCTGCCCTCCAGGTCGTCTGTACCGGGAGTGTGAAAGAGGAGAAGGCTGTCCGTTCAGCTGTGCTCAGCTCAGTGGGCTTGAAGGCTGTTACTCCGAGGGTTGTGAGGAGGGATGTCACTGTCCACCCAACACCCACCAGCACCACGGAGCCTGCCTGCAGGTCGCATTACTCATCATAACTGCTGAAAATGATGTGTGAATATACAGTACAGTGTGTAGTTAAAGTAACTTAGTAGGATCGTCAAATTATTGTGACTATGTTCCTCATGCTTTTAAAATACTCGATCAGTACAAAAAATACAGAAAAATAAATAATAATAATAATAATAATAATAATAATAATAATAATAATAATAATAAATCCAGAGACGTTACTACTAGTTTGTTTGATTACTTGACTTAATACTACTTGTCAATGATGACTTTAGTATGTGCATATGACTGACATTACACTGCATAAATTTTGGCACCATTTGATAAAATCAATTTGTATACAAAGACAATAAACACGATGGTTTGCATTTGAACAATTGGACAAATGTTCAGTTTCAGAAATGTGTTTTAAAAGTACTTGCTTCACAAAGACTATTTTAATTATTACTTAGTTACTATATGCATCTTGGAACATACTATTTAACAACTGCTATGAACTACAGTGAACAAAACAGAACAAAAAAACATAGTATGTAGATACTACAGTGGGAAGGGGAAGTCTATACTTGCCAATATTCCCAGTAATTTTCCAATTTAAAAATTTGAGTGTAAAAATACAATATACAATAGCAAATATTTATTAGAGGTATTCAAATGATGCACTGCCTCCAAGTTTTATATGCACAGGGTAGCAAATATAAATATATACTGTATTTTTTTATTTGTGTATGATGAAATAGTGTTTAATAATGGCATGTCTAATGTTTAGGAGTGTCCATGCCTGGTCGACAGTGAGCTTTTGGCCTCACTACAGAAAGTGTCTGTTACCCCAGAGGTAACCCCAGATTTCTATAACATTACCGTGGGAACAGAACTCAGGTCCGGAGAAGAGCTGATGCATGAGTGTAGCTCCTGGTAAGAAGAAGTTTATTTAAACCTTACTTAAAAACTACAATTGTGCGAGATTTTTAACTACTCACGGCATTGTGAAAAAGAATTGCCTTGCACATTTTCAGGACTAATTTGTACCCCATGAACCTGCACAGGTTGATTACATATGCATATATTAATATAGAAAGTATCAAATCTAAACATCGAATTCTGTAATTATTTGTGTTGGATTCCCTGACAGCTCCTTGCATGTTGTTTTGGCAAAAATTCTGACATTGAATAAAAAAAATAAAAAAAATACATTTATTCAAATTGCCTTATTTGCATGAGCTACCTCTCTCCAAAGATGATGTTTGGTATGGAGCAACAGAAACCAATAGAGTCAGTCTAGTCAAAGGTGTCTTGGTTGCTGAGTGTGATTTCCTTACTCAATGACTGGTAGACTTGTTGAATAGCTATGGATTGTATCAAAGCAGGCATAAGCCTAGAGCGGTTCAGTCTGAGATCAGATTCATAGCAGTGAAAATGTTGACAAAGCTCCTGCAGTGCAGTCACAATCCATCTTTAAATGGGATTTTCTCTTTTTTTTCCTTTTGAACGTAAGCAGACTTTAAAATGCCATGTGATGAAGACACATAATAATGAGAAAAACATTTCAGTTTGGGAACTCCTGTAGTTTCCGAAACAATATGTAGAAAATGTGAAGAGTTTTAAAATGCCTGTCAATAATACCTCTCTGACTTCCCCCTCAGTTTGTGTGACCATGGCCTCTGGAACTGCTCTCTAGTGCCCTGTTCTCGTGATGGTGGTCTGAGTCTTTGGGGTTCCTGGAGTCCCTGTTCTATCAGCTGTGGGGGTCTGGGGCAGAAAGTGCGCAATAGGACCTGCACTAACCCAAGCCCTGCTTATGGAGGTCAAGACTGTGTTGGAGACCTGCAAGAGACAGCATACTGCCAGACTCCAGACTGTCCAGGTGAGCCTAAACTCGTCCTCCTTTTGAAGCATGATGTCCCCATTTAGATTTTTCTGCAAATTTCCATAGTAATTACTCTGTGCAACATGCTTTCTAATCCTCAAGTGTCATATGAGTCTAATTTATGATCACTCTTTATTTGCAGGAGATCAGCTTCCTACAGTCGAGCCTCCCCTATCAGGTAATAATGAAGTCACAAAGTGTATAAGATAAACTTTAACCTGCATCTATAAAGTGTGCGTATTTTATTATTTCCCCTTTTATTATAATTACAATATGCATCCTAAATTTTGCTACATTAAATGCAAATAACCTTTCATGACAAAAAAGTACTTAATGTATATTGATTAGCCATAACATCATGCACAACACTGATACACCAGCAGACACCACATGGACACCCGTGATTGCAGAGTCATTTTGTTCAGTTCAGTCCCGCAGAAAAACCATGGTAGCTCAAATCACTGAGAAAAATCAATGCTGGCTAAGATAAAAAAGGCACCAGAACACTCAGTGCACCAGAGCCCACCACACACAAGGGGGCACAGCAGACAAACAGGACAGGACTCCCAACCAGAGCTTCAAACTTATCAGATTCCAATCCGATCTAGCTACAAACAAGTCAGATCCATCGAGGCATCAAAATGCAACCCACAGAATGCAAAGGATCTGCTACCAATGATCTGGTGCCAGACATCACAGCTCACCCTCAGAGGTCATGTGGAGTCATCCCAGTGCTACCCCGGTGGCACAAGGGGAACCTAAACCCATGTGGATTTAATGATATTTTTTTTTACATTTTATGACTGAGTGTAAATAATAAATATATATTTTGTTAAATTTAATCAGCTTGGAGCATCACACAAAAAGATATGTCTTTTATCTAGAAGAAAAATACTCAAAACAAAACAATACTTTGTTCATTTATTCATCACTAAGAACCACTAGCCTGGTCAGTGACGTGAATAATCAGGAACCTTTTTTGGGAACACTGGTCATGAAAGTTTTATTATAGGCACACATATTCAAGCACACACACACACACACACACACACACACACACAC
>QMIH01000529.1:294149-310947 GCA_003987875.1 Clarias batrachus
ATATATATATATTAAATGTGTCATAAATAAATGTGAATCTGAGTATCAATGTAGTTTGTAATTTATAAATTTGACCAAAGGATGAATTCTGAGCCAAATCACAGAATGTGAGCATATATTGTAAATGTAAGCCTTACAGCTTTTTTCTGTTTTGTCTTTCCTCAGTGGATGGAAGCTGGTCTCGCTGGAGTCCATGGTCACATTGTGATAAGTCGTGTGGGGGTGGTCGCTCTATTCGCACTCGTTCCTGCTCCAGCCCTCCACCCAAAAACGGGGGGCTCAAATGTCTTGGAGAGAAGAACCAGGTCAAACCCTGCAACACCAAACCATGTGGTATGCCTCACTGATGCGCTCATGTAGCTTTTAAGGGTTTAACAGGAGGACAAAAGAAAATTTTAACTGAACAGTTGTTAATATAGTAGTGGTGCAGTTTACTTGATTTCTCTTTATTCCAGATGAACGTGGATGTCCGCTAGGTCAGGAGTTTGTGCCCTGTGCCAATGAGTGCCCACAGCGTTGCTCCGACCTACAGCAAGACATTCAGTGCCAGGACAATGCTGAATGCCAGCCAGGCTGCCGCTGCCCTCAGGGTAAAGGGGCGGGGATAAGATGATCTGACACACACATAATAATGTAATATTAACATATAATATGATATGATATGGGCGGTGCAGTGGCTTAGTGGTTAGCTGTCAACTTGCACCTGCAGGGACGAGGATTTGATTCTATGCATGGAGTTTGCATGTTCTATCCATGCTTGGTGGGTTTCCTCTGTGTATGCTGGTTTTCTCCCATAGTCCAAAGACATGCTGATTAGGTTAAGTGGCGTTCCGAATTTGCCCGATGTGAGTGAGCGTGTGAGTGTGTATGTTTGTGTGCACCGCCTCGTGCCCTATAGTGGCTCTCCTGACCTCTGCAACCATGTATACAAGATTAAGCGGGATTGACGATGACTGAGTGATGAGTAATGATATTGACATATTTTTTAGCCCTTTAATTAATAATAAATGTGAAGATATGTGCTCATACAATGGAACCTCGGATTGCGAGTAAAATGCTTTACGAGTGTTCCACAAAACGAGCAAAGATTTTTAATCAATTTTTAATCAAAAACTGAGCAGGTATTAGTTTACGAGAGCTGAGTATCCTGTGTCATACATGAAAACTCAGCTCTGTCGCGATTTTTTTCAAAGGTAAGGTGCTGATTCATTTGTTTTTTTGTTTTTTTTTTACTTTACAGCAGTGATTGCGTTAGTATGCGCTCACGCGAGTATCATTAGAGAGATTCCTTTTTTTCTGTTAAAACAGTGTTTGCATTGTGTATGAAACTTAAAAAGCGAGGTGTGGGAAGGGAGGAGGTTTTTACTGTTTAAGACGAGGCGAGGGGCTAATTCCACACACACACACACACACACACATACAAATATACGGCACCTGCGCGCACAAACCGAAACACTTATCTATCTGGATTTATTTTAACTTTTTTTAAATGTTAAGTGCAGGTTAATTTTTTAATTTTTACTTTATATATTGTATAAATTTTTTTATGTATTTATTGTTTTGGGCTGTAGAATGAATAATTTGAGTTTTCATTATTTCTTATGGGAAAATTCAATTTGGTTTACGAGTGTTTTTGGAATATGACCTCGCTTCCGGAACAAATTATGCTCGTAATCCAAGGTTCGAAAGTAGATTAAATGTGGAGTGGTAAACAGTAATTATTGGGCATTACTAAAGCAAAACAGCCACCTGACAGCTTGTTCAGGTATGTCAAAATATGATATATAGTAGCTTCTTCCTTTGTCATTAGTATACATGTCTATATGTAGGTGAGCTGCAGCAGGATGGTGTGTGTGTGAAGCTGTGGCAGTGTGACTGCATAGATGCACTCGGGCAAAGCTGGGCTGCAGGCAGTCAGCACCAAGTCGACTGTAACAACTGCAGCTGCGTAGACGGAGTGCTTTCCTGCACCAACCTCACCTGTGCAGGAAAAAGCAGCTGCTCCTGGAGCTCGTGGTCAAACTGGGCCTCCTGCAGTGTCACCTGTGGAGAAGGACAGAGAACACGCTTCAGGTGAGGAGTTGCAGAAGGAGAAGGCGTGAATGTAGAATAATGTGAATGTAGAAAAAATAATGCAATGACGTCTTGCACCTCCAGGCCTGGGTTTGATTCCCGCCTCGGGGTCTGTGTGCACGTGCTTGGTGGGTTTCCTCCGGGTACTCTGGTTTCCTCCCACAGTCCAAGGACATGCAGATAAGGCTAATTGGTGTTCCAAATTGGCCATTGTGTGTGAGTGCGTGTTTGAATGTTGACCGGAGTTCCCACCCCAGTCGTAAAGTGGGAATAAATACAATGGTAATCACCACTGGCCTCCACGGTCCCTAGTTGGATTTCAGAAGTTCTTAGATGGATGGATGGATAGACAGGTAGATACTGAAAATAGATGGATGAATGCTGAGAAATGCCTTGTCCTTTCAGGTCACTGATTCCCGAGATGCCAGATGCCGACTGTCAGTTTGAGGAAGTTCAACACAAGCCCTGCGACCCAGGTCCCTGCCCACCATTGTGTCTCCATGACAACCAATCGTTGTCTGTTGGTGACACCTGGCTAGAAGGGGAATGTAAACAATGGTGAGTTATAAACATCTGCCTAGATTTATACATGTGATTTGATTTTCTTATTTTTCCAACTGTAATTGGATTTTGATATATGATGTAAGTAGTAGCACCCTATAAATCAGTACTGCGTATAATGTATGAGTGTGCAAGAGCCAAAGAGTCCACACTCAGGCATACTGTGTTATATGGTACTAGTTATCTTTGTGTTTATGTTTCTGTATTCAGCACATGTATTCCTGAAGGAGAATTCTGCCAAGATATTTACTGTCGAGGTAGGTATAACTGAAAAATATATTCGTTTTTTTATATATATATATTTCTATTTTTTATTATAAATTCTCTAATTTACCAAAAGGTACCAATAATCAAAATGATCTTTTCTTCAATAAGGAATTTGAATTTTTACATTATTTATTGTTTTTAAATTTTAGAATTCACATTTTCCAAAATCTGTTATTTTCTATTAAAAGAAAGCCTTTTCTTTGGCACAGTACACAATAGACACAAATTACTGTATTCAATAATTTGGTGTTCAGGTGCCCTCATTATGTAAAAGAAAGGTTAAGAGAGCTTTTTTCTTCTCAGTGGATGGAGGCTGGACTCCGTGGTCTGTCTGGTCTGACTGTTCTGTAACATGTGGTGAAGGAAATCAGATTCGCACTCGGGCTTGTATCAACCCTCCACCACGAAACAATGGCACACACTGTCCTGGAGCAGAGCGAGAGACACAGCACTGTCACGGTGCTCCTTGCCTCGGTAACAAAGTCTTCTTTACATGTGCTGTATTGACCTCAGGACTACTAACACTGACCTTAAATGTTGGTTTTAATACTGATCTTATTTTGATAAAATATCATTATTTTGACCGAAAATCGTTATCATGATAAATAGCTGGATCATGATTAATGAAAAATACATTTGTTCATGTATTTTTGTCAGTTGTTTTTGGTCCAATAAAATATATGATTTGATTAGTTTCTAATCATTGCCCAGCACTAGTTTATAAATGTGTTTAATTCTATTAAAATAATTCTATTAAAAGCTTAAATTTACAAATTTTTTCAACTATCAACTTGCATATTTTACTTGAATGACAATTCTGACCTTAATTTAAATATGTTGATATATAAATCATTTTTCAGTGTATTTACAGTAAGTTATAATATTTGAGTTCTCTATTAAGGTGTATTTAATCAGTTATCAGAAAACATTTATATATTTGACAGTTACACAAACACTTGCATGAAACTGAATTATATCTGATGAATAGGCTGTTATTATTATTGTTGTTGTTCCATATTTCTTTCACTCCACATTTCTTTCAATTGGCTTGATCTGCACGTTTATAAAGTTCATTTTTGACAATGTTTTTTGTTCAAACTTCTAAATGCATTTTTTTAAAAGATATCTGACAATGTCGAATTTCATGTCCAATTACTTCCTAATTTTTCTCAGATGACCTGTGTCCATGGTCTAGCTGGTCTCCATGCTCACGGAGCTGTGGCGCGGGAGTGGTGTCCAGGCGTAGGCACTGTTTATGTGAAGAAGCAGGTGATCATGCCTGTCCCATTTCCATAGAGACAGAGAGGCAGATAGAGGAGACTCGTCTGTGCTATAAGCAGCCATGCCCAGGTGAGTTGGAACCGGGCCTCTTGCAACACTAAAGAGGATGAGGAACGTATAAAATAAATGTATATGGCTGAAATAATTAGAGAGATGTGTTTTCAGGGAGGTGTGTCTATTTTTTTTTCCTTTTTCCACCAACTTGCAGAATGTCCCATGTCTGAGTGGAGTGAGTGGTCATTGTGTTCCTGTGTATCTCAGAGGCAGCAGCGCTATCGCGTGCCACTGTTGTTGGCCACAAGGGTGCAGCATTGCCCAGAGATTGAGAAACAGAGCAGAGCCTGCAAACCTCAAGAATGCCTGGGTAAGCTTACTGCTCTGTGTGTGTGTGTGTGTGTGTGTGTGCGTGCGTGCGTGCGTGCGTGCGTGCGTGCGTGCGTGTTTGACTCCGAAGAAGAGTTAAAGGTCACTAAAACCCTATGTCTCACCTCATTGTCCATATGGAGAGATAGATGTATCTATTGTTGTAACCTTTGCTATCAAATTCATTTGTCCTTCTTCTGTGATGTGTGTGTTAGAATGTGTGGAACCATTCCAGCCAGACTGTGGTTCCCCATGTGAGAAACAGTGTGCAATGCAAGGGCAGGTGGACGAATGCGTGGGCCAGTCAGGATGTACAGACGGCTGTTACTGCCCTCAGGTCAGCATAAACGTTTACAACGTATGATTAAGAGGAACATCCTTACGTAGGACTTTCTTGAATATGGAGGACTTGAAGGATTGACCTTTAAAAATACTTTTTTTTCTTAAGCTGTCTCCCTGAATTTATTAAAGTAGGTAATTTAGAGTTCAGTTGCATCTGTAGCATGTGTGCATCAAAGATTTAATTATGTGCTTTTCTGTACTGAGAGGGTCAAAAAAGATTGTTTTTCTGAAAATAACTTTGTTGGAGTGATTTAAAACATTTCTATGCAATTACAGTTTTTGTATAATGCATTTATAGTGAAGGAAATTAAGCTCTAAATATGTATATTTTGGCCATTTATAAACTGATGTGTTTTGTGGTTCTGTGGTTTTGAATTTCCACTACATTGTTGCTTCCATCAGCTACCACACTGCACCAGGTTTAGTCTGGTAGTTGGTTGCACCTGAGTCACGTTAGGGCTATTGAGTATTTGTATATATATTTAAGCAATTTTACATGAGAACGTGTGCTGTTGTACTGAATATTAGCATGGCTTTGAGGAAGCAACTTTTATAGAACAATTCCAAATGACATTTATTATCAACAGATTATGATTTGTTTTCCTAATTAATCAGTTATTTTGCTCCACCAACTCACATCCTTCTGTGACTGGTGGAACTGGCTGGTGACCAACAATTACTAAAAATCTGTTTTAGATTCTTACTGGTACTATTTTGCCAAAGGTTTTTTTTTTCCCGCCGATTTTTTCCGTAATTTTTGTCGTATCTAATTCCTCCTGGTCACTAGGGGGCACCCACATAAAGCTACTAAAATCACTCAGTCAGGAGGGCCAAAGGCTATCAAGTGTTTCGTCCAAGCCACGTGACGCCAGTCGACCACATCTTTTTAAACTGCTCGCTCACGCACCGTTGGGAGCGGCGTAACACACAGCGCTGGGACAGCGCTATTCACTCCTTCTGCTTATGTGAGCTCACAGACGTCCCTGATTGACTGTAGAGCCGTGATTTAATGTGGTGTACTAAGTACCTCTCGTCCCTCCCCTCTGAGAAAGCTCGGCCAATCAGCTCTCTCTAGACCTCCGGTTGCGAGAGGTTACAGCATCACCCGGGAATCGAACTTGCGATCTCCAGATGATAGTGCGAGCACTTTACCAATGCCAAAAGTTGAGGAGAATAAACCATGGAGTTGGTGAACCGCTCTGAGAACCTGCTATAGAATATCAGCTGGGTTCCGAGGTTGAATCTGAAATAGGGTAAAAGGGAAAGTTAGTGCACCAAGTACTGTAGGCTGTCCCTTGTTCCACATATTAAGTAGTGCCCCTGAACAGGGTTTAAAGACGGATGGTTTAGAAGCAATTTAGACAGTGTTGCTTAAGATGACATAACGTTATCAGATCTTGTTGTTGTTGCTGAAAGTGCTTTTGTGACTGGATTCGGCAGGCAGCTGCTCTCCTCTTTTTTTGTCAACCGTACCAATGTACAGTACATTCACCCATGCTGGCGATCAACGGCTAATAAGTGCAATAAACAGTTATTAGAGCACCTGTGACCCATATATCTAAATTCACCCTGTGGAATGCCTTTCATCCAATCAGATTACTTGGTTGTAACTAACTGTTATATAAAGCACCTTAGTGGGTGCACTCAGTATGTTGTTGCCTTCCATTGTCCATTCATCTATTTTGCTTCAAGCTGTTTTTTTCAATTATATTTCATGTTTTTGTATTGTTTGAGTATTTGTTTTGAACTAAAGTTTATCTTTACTTCTGTCTGTCAAGTTACAGTTGCGTGTTCATTCATCCATTATTTATTCATTCGTCTGCATTCAAAATGTAAATATAATACCTATGACAAAAAAAAAATACTATCAACTTAAATTATAATTGAGCATGAGCCGATGGAAAATGAGATGGTAGGCTGTGGTCCCTTCTTTCTAGTGAGTAAAAAAAGACAAAACAAGATGGAGGAACTTGTTATTTAATTTGTTCATTTGCAGTAAACATCTCATTGTGGTCTGGATCTCTGTGGATTTTATCACACACATTTACACTTAGAGGCAATTTAGCATAGCCAATCCTCCTACTGGGATTTTTTTTTTGTTGAAAAATCGGCACGAAGCAACTGTACAGAAATCTGGAGATTTAGATACTGATGAATAAGCCAGAGGCAACAGAGGGGGAAACAACTCCCTGAGATGACATAAGGAGGAAACATTGAGAGGAACCAGAGATTCAAATTCATTCCAGTGTATAGAAGGGCTGAAGGACTCCGACTCCAGATGTTGCCTGTGTTGACTTGGATTTACGTCAGACTTATAGTCTTTTGTACTTGGGCATTTGTCTCACTTAATATGGTACAAACATTTGTAAAAAAAAAAAAAATGTTTATAATAAAAATAATGTTCTTTTTGTCTTTTGACAAGAAGTAATTAATTCTTTTAGAAAACAAGCCTTATCATTGGCATGATGCGCTGAAATAGATTTAGTGATGTTTTTTTGTTTCAGTCTTGCTTTCATTTGGATTCAATCTCGATTTGGCCTTGACCCCCTTGAAAGTTCAACAACTGCCCTTAAACCCCTGCCCTTTACCAACTGCCCTTTGTTCTGGAAATTACACACATACTGCTTCGAAATTATGTTAGAAATGTGAAGTATTTCTTCTAACTGAAGGATATCGCCTTATATTTATTTCCAAGAATGCGAAGTCCATGTCAACCCTGCTTTATATATTTTTACCTTGACACATAGCAGGGTAATTAGCATAAACACAAGATGAGTATTTTTCTTGCATTCATATTCCAGAACACAGGCTGACATTTATGCTTTTACTTACCGCCATTAGCATGTTAAATGATCATTAAGTTTCCTCAGAACCCCATGTTTCTTTCGATGCCTACAGGGTTTACTGCAACAGAATGGGACGTGTGTGCCTGCAGATCAGTGTGGCTGTGTTCATCTCATCCAGCAGGACACAGGATTACTTGTCCCTGTCACTGTCCCACAGGGTGGGGTGCTCAATATAGGCTGCAGCACATGGTAAGGCCATCCATATTCAGCTTTTACCTCACTTGCCCTTAAATTTCAGGGCTAAAAAAAGCATGTAAGAATATATTTTTGGATCTTTTCTTCCATTTTATTTCAGTTTATGCCATAATGGGTCTTTGCAGTGTGATTCTCGAGAATGTGAAGGTGAAAAAAAAAAATCTATTTTTAGGAACCATCATTATGCTTACTGCAAATCTATAAAGAGCGATGTTTGTTACTCACACACTTTATTACTCTTAGTGTCACTCAGTGAGTGGTCAGAATGGACCCCCTGCTCTCCATGTGTTCCTGCCTCCTCTCTCCTCCATTCTGATGTCAGTGAAGGTCTAAGGATGCCTGAAACAGCACTGGTGTCAGTGCAGAGGCGCTACCGAGCATGCTTGGATGTGGACACTGGATTACCTGTCAGTGAGAGGGAGGAGGAGTGCTCCAAACCCCTGGAGGAGGAGAGGATCTGCCCCCATCCTGGTGTCTGCAAAGGTGAATTACTTTCACATTACTCATACTGTAAGTCATATACTGTCATAAATGTCATGAGTTTTTATGGAAAACTTTGTATGGAACAATTCCTGATGAGCTCATCTGTGTTAATGGAGGACGAAATCTTCACCTGATGGTACAAAACCAGTTTTTACAATATAATTTTTTTAAAGCAATTCTGTTACTGAAACCCTGATATAGGCTTTGATATAAAAAAAATGTATGCAATTTAAAAAAAAAAAGGTAGCAGTTTTGGAAAACCAAAAAAATAGAGACTAGAACTTAAAACCCAGATCGGCCATAACATTAAAACCTAAAACATGACGTCCAATATTATGTTAGGTTCTGGCCCCTCATGGTGTCTGGAACCGGCATGTTAGCAATGGATCCTTTGGGTGCTGTGGGTGTGATGGGATTGGACAGGTTTGCCGGGTACCATCCATAGATGCTTGATCATATTGAGATCTGGGGAATTTGGAGGCCAGATCAACAACCTTGAACTCTTGGATTTTCTGTGGGATTGGACCAGATGGGCTGGCCTTTGTTCCCTGTGGACATACAGTATGTAAGCCTTGGGCACCCATGGTCCTGTGACCAGTTTACTGGTATATACAGTACAGTAATTAATAATTAATGTTATTCAGTGTATATGGAAATTGTGCTTCCATAAACTACTTTTTAAACTCTATCTGACATTCTTCTGCAGACCCATGTCAGTGGAGTATGTGGGGGCCGTGGGGTGTTTGTCAGGAGCCATGTAGCGGAGGATTTCGCCAGCGTGAGCGAACAGCCCTGGCAACAACCCTTGTGCCACAATGTACAAGACGGCAGAGCCAGACACAGAGCTGCAACACCGGCCTCTGTCCAAGTATGCACATACATTTACTTTTTTCCAGAGTGACTTACATTTTATCTCATTGCACATCTGAGCAGTTGAGGATTAAGTTCTTTGCTCAAGGGCCCACTCTGTAGCATCGGCAGTGGCAACTTGGTGGTGCTTCGATTTGAACCTGAGACCTTCCGATCAATGGTCCAATGCTTTAACCACTGAGCATCCCCTGCCCCCTAACATACACAGACATGCATGCTATACATGACAAGGATGTGTGTATGTTAATTAAGTTTATTTACGTATGTACACAGATGTCAAACACTAAAGTTTAGTCTACATATCTGCTCACAGGTGAGCGCTGTGAAGACAGGGGGCGGGTCTACAAGGCTTCCTGTGCCAATCAGTGTCCTCGTAGCTGTGCTGACCTGTGGGACCATGTTCAGTGTCTGCAAGGAGGGTGTCACCCAGGTACAGTCACCACATGTCATTATAATCATACTAATATATTTCCATTCAACTTCAAATTTTTGCATATTTATGTTGAATCCATGTTAAATGATTCTTTAATTATAACCACACACCAGGAAGCTGCACTGTAGAAGCTTTTAAAGTCTGTGCTGCAAGGGAATTCTTGTAGGGTCTCCAAAATTTCAACAATAACAGCATCTCTGCACGGACATGATTATTTTTTTTTTTGTTTCCCCAAAACTAAAAGTGGAGCCACCACTGATCTTCTAATTGTGCCTGCAGGTTGTAGGTGTCCTGACGGTTTGTTGCTGCAGGATAGAGAGTGTGTAATAGTGTCAGCATGTCGCTGTGGGCTTCCGACAGAGAACGGCACGCTTGAGTTTACACCCGGACAGAATGTTACAGTCGAGTGCAACACCTGGTAACATACATATAGACATACACATCATTTAATTTGGATTAATGTTTGATACATAACATGAGGTAATATTGCATTTGAAGATACTAATAAACAATACTACTACTTCAGTATATTTTATTTAACATTTTGAAACTAAAGTGTTTAATGTTTAATGTCTGCAGTGTGTGTGTGAATGGGTCATTTGTGTGTACGGCCCGGCCCTGCCCCACATATGGGGCATGGAGTTCCTGGAGTGAGTGCTCAGTGTCTTGCGGGACAGGACGGAGGACACGAACACGTTCTTGCACACCAACACCTGGTGGCCCTAGCTGTGGGGAGACCATTCAGAGCCAAAACTGTAATCTGCCAGCATGTCCAGGTCAGCGTAATTATGTATAGTTACATTACACACACACACACACACACAGGAAGATGTCACCAGTTCTCATTCATGCATACATCAGCAGACCATTTTATAATTCCAGCAGTAGTGTTTTGCTTTTTTTCTAGGGTAGCAAGAGCACACTAAGACCCATCACCATGAAATGATATATACAAATAAAATAAATGTTTTGTCTGTACTTTAACATTCTCTTTCAATGATATCTTTAGTTTCAAACGTTGTTCCACAACCAGTCTCATAAAACTTTGTTTGTATGTCTGTCTGTCTGTTTGTATGTCTTTCCAACCGAAACTGGCTATTTACGGTACAATGCGGTATTAGGTATTTGCCTGGAACCTGTGCCATAAATAAAATTAAAATGTTCAGTAGAAGTGAAGTCATGAGCAGTTATGTGCCAGATTGTGACACAGCATCATGCAAAACTGGCTAGACAGAATTTAATGAAAGTTTTGCAGAACTTAAATATCTGCCAGACAGACAAACAGATACTGCACAGTATGTACATGGGCATCACCCTGAAATAATAATATCACTGATCACATTAAAGCTGATCAGCTTATTTTTAGCTTTAACCTTTGAACTATTTCTACAAACAGTTCAGGCAGATGATTTGAACAAGTTTAGGTAACCAAGCCAGTTGTAACTAATATCACATTCAGAGCTATTAATCCATTAACTGATTTATTTATTTTCAGTTTTATTTGACTTTGCATTATTCTGTAGATTTGCTTATAACTGAGTATTGCAGTTTAAGAGCTGATGTTCTGCTCTGATTCCATGTTGTGTGCTTTTAGCTGACTGTGTGCTGAGTGAGTGGTCCTCCTGGAGCGAGTGCAGTGCCTCCTGTGGTGGAGGAGTATCAATGCGCAGAAAGACTATTCTACAGAAGTCTGAGCCTGGAGGAGCGGCCTGCGCGACTCCTATTGAGCAGCACACTGCCTGCAAAACCAACAGCTGTCTGCCTGGTGAGAAGAATGAGCATGCATTAATTCTCTTTTATAAACTGTACACTAATGCGGAGCCATGCACAGACACACTCGGATAGATGCACATCATCATCATAATGTTTGGACAATGCAACAGATCTGGTTACCGAGTTACGTATTTATTTATCTTTATTAATTATTTCATGCTTGATGTTATTTCATTATGTCTTGGTTCCGATGGACTCCGGTCTATTCCAGGTGCAAGAATACACACTAGATGAGATGGCAATCCGCCACTGGACCGAATCTTTTTTTTATTATTATTTTATGCTTTGTTTTAATATACTTTTAAAGAAAAGGAACTCAAACGACAAGTTTCCTACACACATTAATTGAGATTCTAACATCCGTTGTAGGTTCTTATGTTTATACATATTCCTCCTGAGCTGCATGGGCCATAAGAAACAAGCAAACTCATTTCATATTTATAACGCGCCTGCTGCATTTTTATGGAAGCTTGCATCTCTGGAGAATAGTGTCATTCTAATAGATGACAGGCTTTTTTTTTCTTAAAACTAAATCATGGAGTTCAGATTACAATTTTGTTGCCAGCTTTTCAAAAAAGAAATCTGTTATCAAAGACAGTAAAGGATTCCATCTAGACCATTAAGTGCATATTATAATAGTGGTAGAATGCGAAAAGATATCTAAGCAGATCTGAGTAGAAATTGCTTTAAATACATAATCCTTTTAATCGTGCTCTTGGCTTACTGGTATAAACACTACGTCTGAAATTTGGCTTAATTCACTAATTTATTTCATGAGTGTTTTATGATTATGGATCAGCCTTTGATAACCCTATCTGTCTGTGTATTTGACCTTTCCATAACTGCTCCAATAAAGTGGCTTTCACCAGCACCGTATCTCTCTCATACCTTAGTAAAATTAAGTCTGCCATCATTCTAAATTGTAGTGTTGGAGCCTAACAGACTATGATTTGACAGGCCAATTTTATAACCATAAGATTAAAAAAATGAATGTTTTCTCAAGAGTAATGGGGTTGCTGCTACGGTGACTCAGCACAAGCTTAAATGTTAAATATTTAGCTTTCATTAGATTGTCTAGAATCATATCTGTCAGTTTTCAAATTTAAATAAGATAGCCATTGGTTAATCCAAATGAGAGGATTTTAACAGCACAATTTCTCTTAATAATGCCCCCCCCCCCTCTCTCCCTCTTAGAGTGCCCTTCGGGCCAGGTGTTCAGTTTATGTGCAGGTTCGTGCCCGTTTTCCTGCCAGGATCTGTGGCCTGAGAGCCAGTGTGTGCCGGGACCCTGCAACCCAGGTTGCTCCTGTCCCCCTGCCATGGTAAGAACAGCCTTGTATGAAATATAAATCTAATGGAACAGCGTTATACTCAGTGTGAATGCCTTAGAATGGTGTGAAACTCAAACCAGCAACAGAACAGCTTCATACCCAACTTATATGCCTTAAAACTGCTTTTAAACTCATGCCAAATGTAACAGAACAGAGCTTCTAACAGAGCTTTATACTCGACCCGCCTGTAATGTAATACTGTAGCTTTAAACTAAACCCATATGTCTTGGAACTGCTTTATAGTCAACTCACATAGATCGTAATAATACAAAACCCACATGTATAGCAATAGTATTGTACTTAATGCAAATACATTGGAACAGCGCTCTACTAAACCTTAGTACAGCTCAGAACTGCAAGATACTCAAACCAAATGCTTTGTAACAGCTCAATACATAATTTGTATGCAATTGAACAGCTTATGCGTAATCAGAATACCTCAGAGTTCGCTACTCTGACCCACACAGTTGTAACACAGTATTACTCCAATACAACACCTTAACACTCTACCCTGCTACGTAACAACAGCATTATACTGTACAATAGCTTAATGCCCTGGTACCTAACCCAAATACCTAAAATACTGTATATACCAGCAATATACAGTACTCAAACAAATCAACTGAGAAGTCAAATTCCCAGCTCAAAACTCCACTCCCGTTTTTCATCCAGCTTCCAGTTTCAGTGCCAATTTATTCCTTTTATTTTTAATGTAAAGTGTGTGTGTGTGTGTGTGTGTGTGTGTGTGTGTGTGTGTGTGTGTGTGTGTGTKTKKGTKTSTKTGTATACACTGTAATGCATAAATTAACAAATGTCTTCCACTCCAGTCCTTACACATACCAGAAACTGTAGACTGTATTTCATTAAAAATATATATATTTTCTTCATGAGTGTAAACAGACGCCCACCAAACCACAGATAAATACAGAAAAGCTATTTCCACTCCCACATCCTTGTTTTGAGATAAATTTACATCAGTAAAAACCCCTTACAGTACAAATGACCGTTATATCTTTGGTCCTAGGTTATGCTTAATGGATCATGCATGCCTTACTCGGAGTGCCCTTGCTCCCCACTGTCTCTACCACTGGGGTTGACCAATGTCACACAGGACCCCCTGCAGGAAGAGGTTCCTCCTGGAACCATTATACCTCATCTCTGCAATGCCTGGTAATGACTCTTACTCAGACACCCTCCCTTGTTTCCATTTCTTTTCCCATAGGGATAGAGACTATTTCCGAGAGTTTATCGATTTTGAATATGTGCGATATGTCATGTGGGCACTAAGAGGACATCGAGCGAGATGGGGTGAAAATGGATCAGTGTACTGACTTTATATCAAATCGTAAATGATTTTTGCACCCACATTGAGCTGGGTTATGGTAGGCTTGAGAGAAAGAGAGGCCTATGGTGGCGGCATAAAACGATCGCCTCTCTCATTCAACAGTCTGGTGATTAGAGTGGTGTAATTTTGCTATAATGGATTTGTTGGGGAGTTTTGAACATTATACTTTGGCACACAAACAAAACAATTGCAGTGGTAGATTGATCTGCGTGCCTGATTTTATCTTTTTGTGTGTGATCTCTACCTTTTGTGCACGAAGTGTATGTGAAAATGGGGTATTCAACTGTACGGACGAGTCATGTGATGGTGAGTGTCCTTAGCCTGTCTCTTCACTTCATTTTACTAACCATAGCTAGACAAAAAGCTCTAACACTTGGTAGAACACCTTCTTAATGACACTGCACACCTGCACATTCATGCACATTTAAATATTTCTATTTCATTTCTTTGCTCCTTGCACATAAGTCACTTTAAATAAGACACTTTTATGCATATCCCCTGCCCCAAGCGGGACATTTCTCTTTAAATTCCCTCTTAATTTTCACACTAAAATTTCTATATTTTTCAATATTTGTACAGCTGGGTTTTCTTATATTTTTCTTATATTGTGTATTTTGACTTCGATATATATATTATTATTATCTTAGCTAAATTTATTTTCTATATATTTATTTAATTATTTATTTATTTATTTTATACATATTTATTTCCTATTAATAATTTTTTATTTTAAGGTCACAGACGGTCATTTAAGCATTTCACTGCATACCGTACTGTGTATGACTGTGTATGTAAAAAGAAAAGTTTTATTTGATTTGATTTGATGATAAACTTCAGTGTCAGGTGTGTTTGTGTGCATATAAGTTACATAACAAACTGATAACATATTTTCAGAAAGAGCAGATATTGTGTTGTAAACAGACATAAATACAGATATGAATAAGAGGTAAACTGTTAATTTTGTTTAGAAAGTCTTCAAGAAAGATTCACAATGCATCTGAGACATTTGAGAGTTGGCATACCATATGGTCCGACAGAAAGTGGCATGACCCAGAGGTTTCACTTCCTGTGGACATTTACGAGCTGTGTTTATTAAAGGCCGTTTGTCGAATTCCTTTATTCATTCCAAACACAGGATCAGGGTCACGGTATATGGCTATATAAACTGATCTCTCCATTTATGTATACTAGGGGCGTTCAGGTCAAACTGGGACTTGTGATGGAACCTACAGTATAGTGAATGAAGGTGTAAAACCGATTGACCTTAAGTACAGGACAGTGAGACTGCTAGCCGCAGTAAAACATTAAGGTGTAAATGTTCTAAAGAAGGCCATTTGTCCTGACTGACGATCCTGACTGAAGTGGTTTGGATCCCACTGCAATCATTCCCGTGAACATTTAGCAAGTGATCCTTGAAAACTGACGGATAACTTTTCAGCAACTTGAGGAAAATATGCATCTTTCTGTGGGAACTGCGCACACAATCATTCACAAACACCACTTACACAGGAAGACAGGAACTTGGCTGGGAGTTACACACATTTGTACTATAGTTGAGAAAGGTTGACTCGAGTGATCTAACTGAGGGTGAGGAATATAGAGATTTACATTTATACAGAGACTCAATATAGATATATAAAGTCCTGACATTCTATGTCCAGTTATTCTAATGGAATATTGGTAGGTTTCATGTTTATTACTTAAGGTTTAGGCCGCCATCACCTTCAAGCTAAAATCCAAATACATAACTGGATATGGATATTAGAAGCACTAAAGAGATACGATACAGTTATACGATGCATACAGTATGCTATGACAATTCTGTCATTCCAAAGCCTGTGTTTTTAGACTCGAAATCACTGTCTTGCTGGCTGATCTGCTTTCAAAGTGGCATTTGAATGTCTTTATATATAATTACTGAGAAAATCTGTAAACTCTATAATTACATTAGCAAGTGACACGCAGCCATTGATTTCCTGTTTTAGTTTGTGACATGAAGCAATGCTTCTTGTTCTGCAGACGTTTAACTTTTATGTAAATTTTATGCAAATAGACTATGACAGGGCAAATTTGATTAGTGTCAGTAAATTCCTCAAAGGAATCGTATGGCTCCTCTACTTTCACAAACATAATTAAGTCCTGGGTGTTGTTCCCCATTCAATAGGGATTGGCATGCACAAGGTAACAACTTCATCTGTTCCTTTTTCAATTTTTTTTTAGCAATGTTTGTAAAATTTTAATAAAGGAAACAAGATATGTAGCCACACCGCATGTATAAAAGCGACATCAGTTTTCTACAAACACAGAAGAGACAAATCTAGATAAACCCAGGCAACTTGTCGCTTGCTAGTATGACGAGTCGAGATGCTTTACAGAACACTGTGGAACCTTGGATTACGAGCATAATTCATTCCGGAAGTGGGCTCGTATTCAAAAACACTCGTAAACCAAATCATCATTTCCCATAAGAAATAATGAAAACTCAAATTATTCGTTCCACAGCCCCAAAAAATAAATACATAAAAATAATTAATACAATCTATAAAATGAAAATAAAACAAATAAATCTGCACTTTACCTTAAAAAAAAATACAAATAAATCCTGACAGATAAGTGTTTCCGTTGGTGCGCGCAG
>QMIH01000529.1:320310-347853 GCA_003987875.1 Clarias batrachus
TATATATATATATACAGAACTTTGGTGAACATGTGCTCTGTGGTTATTCAAAGCAAAAAAAAAATTGTTTCTGCACATATACAAAGTCAGTCAAAAAAATTAACACACTTCAGAAAAAGAAAAACTTATATAAATATTTTAATACTAAATTGATTGATATACATTATATATTGATATACAGTATATAATAATATTATGATTTTTTTTTTGCTGACTGTGTATTATTTCCTCACAATCTGACATAAAATGGTTTGATGACACTCCGTACCTGTGTGGTACTGTATAAACTGTATATATAAACTGAAAATAATCTGTCATTTTTTAAAATTATATCTGTCAAAGGTATCCTAAATATCTTTATGATTTTATCCAAACTGACTTACAAAGAAGTTCCTTGTTTAAGAGAAAAACATAACCTATTTGTCTACTAAGCTCTTTAACGCTCAACTATTACTGCCATAGAAGCCACTATCACAGGAAAAAGCAAAATCTGGGCACATAAGGCACATGGTGAAAGCAACACAGAGTGGATGAGAAATATCCAACAACCAGGACAAAGAAGGGATCTTTATTCATCTGTCAATTTAGAATCCATGTCCTGTTTCTTTCTAGTTTCAATTAATTTCTATATAAATCACTATTTGTCTTGAGAAACAAAATGGAAGAAAACATTATCCATGCCATACTTCCTCCATAGTAACACATTTCCCATGATACAATGGTGGAGAAATCATACAGTATTAGTAGCTCTAATGAGCCAGCCAGATGAAACTGGTGCACACGGATGCATCTAACCTGGACTCTAACCCGGACACTGAAGGTGCAAGGCGATGGTGTTTACCACTAAGCCTACATAACGCCAGTATGAGTAATGATAGTTGCATAATTTAAGACAAAAAAATTGCTAAAGTCTATTAGTATTAGTTTTTAAGAAAATCTAGGCACTAAATACTAATAATCCAAAAATCTAAAAGCTCTTCTTCTGCCCTCTAAGCTAGAGGTTCTACTTTCACCCTATACATCCTGCCCTGTATTTGCTGTAGTTAACACCGCCTGAGTGTATACGGTAACTGTCACAATGCTGACTCAGTCAAAGCACATCACACTGAATTTGCTATAATCATTTAAACACCCAAAACAACCACACTTTAGATTTCATTTCAGCAGTACCCAGTGTTACATAGAGCCCGCAGCTCTACTGTATCCAGGATATTCACTCTCTGTTGTCGTGACAACCTCTCCCTCCCTTTCTCCATTTACCATCCTGGCTTTTCACAGAAACTGTACTACTCTCATCACGATGCATGTTTGCATTTTGAACACGCATAATTGTATCAGGGTCCCCCCCCCTCCTTTACAGCAATTACACATTAGGCCATTCATCAAGGCACCAGATTGCGCTGGCTTATTGAATAGCCAAGGAGTCGCTCAGTGGTTCACATTTGTCATTTGTGTGGTGTTACAGAGCCATGCTTACTCTTTAAATGGGTCTGGTTTAGAAACAGGACTGAAAATCAAATATTTTCCCCCTCTCGCGCTCTCTCTCTCTCTCTCTTTCTCTTTCTCTCTCTCTTGCTCTTTGTACAATGTATATGTGATAGGCGTGTCAGGGTAACAAGGTAATACATCAGGCCACCACTGTACTGTGCCCACTGTACAAGCCTCTGGAGGCAGTGTTATGATCTGGGGTTGCCTCATTTAGTCAGGTCTAAGCTAAGCAACATGATTTGGCAATTCTCAGGTTATACCATCAATGGATTTTTTCTTCCCTGATGGTAGGGGCATATTCCAGGATGACAATAACAATACGCATTGGACTCAAATTGTGACAGAATAGAATGGTTCTGGCAACACATGATTTGGCAACCACAGCATCTTCAGCTTAACCCCAGTGAAAGTTTTAGGATGTGGTGGAGAAGACTTTACTAGTTGGTTTGACCTTCCTGTCATCAATACAAGATCTCCGGCAAAATGTACTCTATGAAACTCTGGATGGGACAAATGTTGTGAATTTGCATAAGTTTGTCGAAACAATGCCATGGCGAATGTATGTCGTAAACAAAGCTAAACGCAGTCTGACAAAATATTAGAGTTTGCTTATTTTATTTTGTTTTTGCAGAAAGGTCATTAATACACTGTTTTTGTAACCTGATTTCTGTCTTGGGTCAGAAACATTTTTTTAAACTCTTGCTAATAATATACAACCAACAGCAGGTGTTTCTCGACTTAACATTTGGCTCCTGCTGATTTAATGTTCCACCTTTCTTTTTTGCTCACAGGAGGAGATCTGGCCAAGCGTTGAACATTTTTGGAGGAACTGACAGCTTGGGGAATAGTTAAATCTTTGGAACACCTCCAGTATATATAAGTAGCTTGTAGTCATTATATGACTGAATACTTTTTATAGAGTACTTTCTGAAGCTTTCAGACAACTGTACAGGTTTAAATTATGGCTTTTACGTCTTAAAGTGTTTTATGTCTTTTAGTTTTACACGCACACACACACACACGCACACTCACACACTACATTACATACACATTATCTGTATATGATTTTGTATTTGATATTAAGTGATGAATTCAAAACTTTTGCTCTTCTTCATGACCAAAGATATTTCTGTTCTTCTGGAAAAAAAAAGTAATTTAAAATGTGGATTTTTTTTTTTCATTTTCATTACAATCTGTATCTGCTTTGCATTTTTACTCATACGTCTAAGGTATAATTAATAATAGAAATTAAAAAAAAAAACAATAAGAAATGGTGGTGGTAGTGGTGGAGATATGTGCATGTGTTTCAAACTTCACAGAAATGTACCCTGACAACTGGAAGTGCTACTCATAGTGTGAATAAACATAACTACTGCAGCACTATGATATCCATACATCAGTTCACTGCAACATACTGCATACATGATTCACTACAACAGGTGCTGTCAGATACATACTGTATGTTGTTGATTATGCCTGCAGGTCTTGACATAACAAGCTTGTTAGACACACAGTAGAGGAGAAAAACTTTCAGTGGTTTAACAGTTAAACTGTAGCCTTTTCAGGAAACACACCAGGTAGTACATTTGAATCTTAAAAGAAAACACTCATTTTCGATGTATTATATGCTCATGGTTTATTTTTGCAAGAATCATATATCTCTAAGATTAGAAATCTTTAATTATTGTCAAATGCTGGCCCTAATTTCTTATTTTCTTGAATGTGAGCACAGACTTGTGAAAGATTTCACATGGCAAAGGGCCAAATGTAATCTTAAAAGGAAATTAATTTCTGACATTACATGAAGCATGAACATGGAATTTTATTTTATATTTTTCTTTTAAATATTGCAAAAGCTATGCGACTCAAATGAGCAATTACAGTATATATTACATTATATTATAATATACATTAAATAAGCAATTAAATAGGTAAATTAAGGGCCATGCTGTTAAAAGAAAATAATCAACAAAGAGGTTGTGTCATGTGGCCTGTTTAAAACTGTTATTCCTCTTATACTACAGTCATTTGCAAATCATTAGAATTTTTTAATTTATTAATGAATAACACTTTTCAATCTTTCATATTTATACTTAATATTCTGGACCATCCACTAAACAAATTATTTCCTTTTATCACATATGGCAGCTATAAACAGCTTCTTTAACCTCTCTTTATTTTCTTTCTCATCGAATCACTAAAACTTAACCTTTAAAATGAACCTTAAAGAAAGCTTTGTATTAGTGATCATTATTATTAATAAAAAAAAATTAACTTATCATGCTTATATTATATGTACTGTATCATCCCCCCCATAAAGGGTAAGTCCTATGATGTATCTGTTACGATAGAATACACAATGTATTGGAATGCATTGATTAAAAACCTGTGATTTGAATTATAGCTGGCACTACTTTCAGAAAATCAATATAAACAATGTTCTACAAAATCTAAACAGACTTCATTGACTTTAGTCCACACAACACCTTCTGACCAGTCAGATAGGAGACGTCCTAACCTAGTAACCCAGTGTAAGGATCTATCCAATGACCGAAGTACTTAAGCACTTTTGTAAGTCGCTCTGGATAAGAGTGTCTGCCAGATGCTTATAAGTAAATGTAATTAAAAAATCTTGGACATTTTAAACCTTTTTAAAAGGTTTCATGACAAGGTTTTTTTTTTTTGTATGTGCAATCAAATTGTTTAGTCTTTCAGCTGCTCCCATCAAGGGGTCACCACAGAGGACTATCTGATCCGTACATGAGTTGGCACAGGTTTTATGCCGGATGCCCTTTCTGATGCAACCCTCCATTTTATCCACTGAGTACCCTGAGTACCGATAGTACCCTGTATGTGCAGTCAAATAAACTATATAAAAAAGTGTGTGTATAATTCTAAACAGTACAATAATTGTGTGTGTGTGTGTTTGTGTGTGTGTGTGTTGAGTTCTCATGAATTCTCTCTTTGTAGTGCGCATGTGTTCTGTGAATATTTTGTCAGAGACTGATTTGTGTGTGTGTGAGTGAGTGAGAGAGAGAGAGAGAGAGAGAGCGAGAGGAGGAGGGTAGAACACTGGGAAGCTGGAAGATCTCACCGGTGGCCTCCCTGCGCGGTCCTGCCTAAATAAGGGAGCGAGGAGGGAGAGGGTACAGATCTCCCTCTAGCGGAGACACCTTAGAAAACCCCGTATTCTTTGACCTGGGAAAACCTGGATTTTTTATTTATTATTATTATTATTTCTCTAGAAAAAAAAACAAACAAACCTCGGAACAACACCTTCACTTGCTTCACAGTGCTGCAATAGGCCCGAGATGTGTAAGGAAAACACTGTACTGATCATTCAGTGAGCAGCTCGCGCTTTTGTCTACAAATCAATAGACGCCAATTTCACACCAAAACGCTCGACGCGCGTGGCTTTGTCCCAAAGCGCACCACACTCTACAGCACAAAAGTGTCCAAATAACAGGATTTCTATCTATTTTTGTGTTTTTTCCCCCCTCAGCTCTGTTCAGTAACATTAGGAGGGTTTGGGATACAGCCCGCCTCTCAGTGTTTGGATAGGGAAACCCCACGTCCACGCCACGGTGACGTAGCAGCTCGAGTGCGTGTATGTGTGTGTGTGTGTGTGTCGGTGCAAACCCTACAGCTGCATCTATCAAGCAAACAAAGCCCCCTTTAAGTTCGTCACGTATATACACACACACTCAGACACACTCTCACCCTGAAACACACTCACACAGCCCAGTGCACCCGGGAGAGAGGTGAGGCGGCATGCTTTGTGTGAACTCCTCTGTTTTTTTTTTAATTTTTTTAAATCCTCATATTAAAATGTGCTTCATTATATAGTAGTTCACTATTGTGTCGCGGTTTATCAGTAAGAGGTGTTTCTGCACAATAGTCTCCACCTGCGAAAGGACATGACGCACCTGTCGCATGAGCTTTGGAAAGAATCATAAGAATAATATTAATAATGATATGAGAATTACAGTTTGTTTGACAGCAAATTCAATCCTTAATCCATCCTTTGTTGTTGCGCGTGTTCGCCCGGGTGTTCCATTGCGTGGCTGTAATCGCGCCAGGATCACACAGGATCATCCTGCTGTAGGTTTTAGGTGTAACACTGGACTATCTGAGTAGTATTTCATGCATTTCAGGATGCTGATCCGGCTCTTTTGGTGCGCGCTGTGATGTTTTGTAGCTCTCCCGGCAGAGCGGAAAGGGTTAAGGAGGTGTCGCCGCCGCCGGTGTGCGCTCCAGCGCGCGCTCAACCATCTCCAACACGACCGACGCGCCGCACGCGCTAGCGCCAAGGTGGTGGATTCAAGACAACAACCAAAAACAATAAAAAGCGCCCAAAGAAGACGAAGAAGGGGGAAAAAAAGGAAACCCCTTTAAAAACCCGGAATTGTGGCTTTGTTTGAGCGCGCATCCCGAGAGTTGTAAACCTCCGAAAATAAATGTCACGAAGTAAGCGCAGCACTTCATCCTGAAGCGGAGAAAGGATATCAGCTCTTCTTCTTCTTCTTCTTCACACACACACACGCGCGCGCGCACACACACACAGAAGGAGACGGAGGAGAAGTGAATAAGGAATAAGACAAAGTGGAAGTGGAGGGGAGGTTTCGGATGAGCGGGCGGCTGATGAAGTTGTGCGGGCGGCGTGGCGCTCTCCGCTCAGCGTGTAGAGGCGCGTGAGGCTCAGCTTCAGCCCCGGAGACGCGCCGCATCCGGACCAGCGCATCAGGATGCCGGTGCGACGCGGACACGTGGCGCCCCAAAACACTTTCCTGGATACCATCATCAGGAAATTCGAAAGTCAGAGTAAGTTCACGGCTGTTTACACAACTTCAGGGAATAGAGTCATCTGACAGCAAAATCTTTCAGGGGTTGTTGAACAGGCAGCAGGGCCAAAAACCTCAAGAGTGCAATTTTATTGATTGATTGATTGATTGATTTTTATTTAAAAAACGTTTATTATTATTATTATTATTATTATTATTATTATAAGTAGTAGCAAATGTTGATTAACATCAACTACAACACTACTACTACTACTACTAATAATAATAATTATTATTATTAATTGTAGTAGTAGTGTTGTAGGTGTTGTTGGTGGTGTTAATCAACATTACTACTTCTAATATTATCATTACTTTGAGAAATTCTAGGAAATTTCTAGAAATTCGATTTGATACGCTCATTTACACCGCCAGCCAGCAAACCTTGATCTAACACTTTTATCACCACTAATAAAGATAATACTACTAATAATGAGACATTCATCTCATTAAGTTTTTTTAAATGCCATACAAATTTTCAGTATATCCTACATTTTTCAGAATACGCAAACTCACATGCAACTCTAATGTAATCACATGAGTTCATACTGGCCTGCTCTCCATGTGTAATGCAATAAATTATTAAATAAAATAAAATATTAACATCTAGCATTAATAAAGAAACATAACCATGGGAGACATTAATAAATAAAATCTTATTGACTCAGGCTGTGTTAGTCTTGTAAAGTATTCAGGCATTAACAGTTTTATACATTAAGAAAATCATATATATATTGTAACAAAATTATGTAAACAAGTAGAGCATCACAAAAAAAGGTAAACACTTCATTTAAATCAGAATGGAAGTGATTTATTAATTATAATCCCGGCCAATTAGGCTACTGAGCCTTTGCCCCCCCCATTCCCCCCACTCCCCTTTTATCTTTATAAGAGATAGCATCAACGTAACATGAATATAGCACTTTCTAAAACAAACACCTTGAACAGACCGAGTCAGTATACGAGACATGGCATTTTGTGCTGCGTAAAGATAATTGAAATAGATAAGCAGTGAATGAAGTGAGGAGTGGTGTCTGGCAGGGATGTTTATCAACGAGGGAAAATAGAAATAAGAGTTTACAGCCCAGCAGGAGTCGATGTGATGCCAGATAGTGATCAGTTATAGAACAGGCTGTCTGAATGATCCCGTTCAAAAGATGTAGTGAATTTCTCTCCTCTGCCACATCTACAAATGAACTAAAACTACTGCATGTCTTTAATGCACCTTCTCTTACTCCTGTAACAACAGGCACTTATGGACACATGTTTACTGCTGAAACTCTAGTCTAATGGTAATGCATGCATGTCATAGTTTTTAGAATGCAAACCTGTACTAGTACATTAGAGGAAGTTGACATGATATGAATATATCATGTCAAATAGAGACTATTCCATATAGGTTTCCCAGATTTATGTGCTTTTTTCTCTTTAAAAAAATTCAGAAGGACAATATGTTAATTACAGATTAACTTGGTTAATTATGTTCGGTTTATAAAGCTGGAAACAGTTAATATAAAGTGTCATAGTGCTATCTTCAGTTAAAATGACAGGAAATCTGTGACTGCACAAATCCCATTCTAGCTGAATTACTAGTGACATCACAGGATTGAGCTTTCCCAGTGCATGAACAGCACTGGGGTGAGTAATCCTGCAATAAACACCTTTCTCTCTGTGTAGCAGGAAAAAAGTGAGGTGTGGAAAACACCTCTGATGGTGTTTTTAATGGTGTGGTTACCCTTTAATATAATTTCCACTTCTACTCGACATTCTGAGACTGTGTTAAAATAATTCATTATGGAGATGCTCTATGTGATAAGATCTGCTATTAAATTTATGACCTATTGGAATGAAATGTGCAGAACATTAAGAGCTTGAAGTCAGTCAGTGCAGTTTCAGCCTCGTCCTTGGGAGCACCTGTGTTCCCTTCCCTGATATGGACTCGTACTATCAGGAACACTTGATAGTATCCTCGAGACAGTGACTAGCCTTGGATAGATCGTCCAAAGATTATTAACAAACTGATTCATTTTTAAATTACCTTCAGTGTCTGAATTTCATTGCTTATAGACCAGGGAAGAGACTCATATTTTATAGTCTCATTAGTGCTTATGTGGGTGATATGGTGCTTGTTACAGTATTTGTTGCGCATAACGTGTGCTGTATATTATTCTTCACACTAAAGAAGAAAAAACTGATCCTGGGTCAGTGCATCTGCATAGAGGTTCTATTGTTGGCCAAGATTTGTGCTGCTTGGTTTACCCCCTCTTTAAAACAATTGTCTTGGCCTCTATTTTTAAACATGTTCAGATTATTCGTGTTGTTTTTTTTTTTTTTTCAATTGATCTTACGCACATATCCAATTTCTATTATATTTTTAATGATTCATAATCCTGTATGTGCTATACATAGCAACAACTTTATTGCCTGTAGGTCTTATTTTATTTGAGCTACTGTATTTATGCAACAGTAGATTTGTTTTTGTTTTTTTTTGATGTTGGGATAATAATCTTTAACACCTGTCCAAAACCACTGGTTGCTCGATAGACTTAATTTCTAACAGGCTGGACTTCAGGGAGAATAAATTAGTCCCAGTGAAATCTGATTGCTTCTGATTATTATACTCATGCAAATAACATCTAAAAATACTCGTCTGTGAGCATTAAAATCCCATCTAAGTTTCAGCACTGCTTTCTAGTTAGTCATTCACATTCACAGGGCTTTTAGACAAGTGTCTGATTCATAATGGTATTCTTGTTAAACAAAATGGTTGCATAAAATTGTATAAAAAAATAAAAAGGCCGTAAACAATTCAAGAGTCCCTTACGTTTGACTTATGCTACAGGCTGATACGTAGTGATTTTTTAGAGTAACCGTGTAATAGGGAGTTTAGAGTCAACAATATATAATCATTCAGCATACAGTATAGCAGCTCAGTTTAGATGTACGTTTGTTCAGCTGTATTCACTACAGCAGGTGGTTCCATCATCAGTAACCAGGCTTGACAATTTTCTGCTAAATTTCAAGCACAATTATTAAACATGCTAGTACCAAAAAAGCACATCTCAAAAAGTCCACACAAGCCTAAAAAAATTCAAACAAGATCAACAGAGTACTTATGCAGTTTGAATGTATGGATATTAAACACTACATCTCTTTTTCCCCTCTTACAATATATGCAGTACAACTTACTAAAGTAATTATGTACAGTACGTCATAGCCATGCTGTACACACTTTCACTTGGCCCTTGCAAAAATGTACCGTACTAAAGTTCATTCTGTATGTATGCTGTAAAACAAGATCTTGGTGTTCACAAGTAATTTGAATGAACTTAACTGACACCTCATGGTTAACTGTCCTGGTGAATTTCCAGGCCAACTGCAAACATTTTTAATTTCTGCCCCAATGAGTTTATTAGTTCTTGTTGTAGTTCACATTTTGACCCCTAGGTGCAATAATGACTCTATCGAGAATGATGTGGAAACAAACAGAACAGCTGCTTGAAATATCTGTAAAATATCAACTAGTATTTTAGTCATTAATAAATAGTATTTCAACAGCATTTACAATGGAGCTGGGAATGAAGCTTTTATAAAGATTCCCACTGGTCGAACAGCCGATATAGAGTGAGGTAGGCTCTGCTCCACCTCGCACAATTAAAACTCCAAAACTTAAAATTAAGATTAAGGTTTACATTTCGTGTTTGTTCTGCATTTATTTACAACTCATATGACATCCCACAAGACGGCATATATTGCTAAGTGGTTAGCACTTTTGCCTTGCACCGCTAGGATTCTGGTTCAATTCCCCCCATGGGGTCTGTGTGCATGGAGTTTGCAGGTTCTCGCATGCTTGGAGGATTTCCTCTCACAGTCTAAAGACATGTGTATTAGGCTGATTGGCGTTCCCAAATTGGTGAGAAACAGTGTGTGTATGAGTTGCAATAGATTGTCACCCCGTCCAGGGTGTACCCTGCCTCTTGCCCTAAATAATTCTCCTGGGATAGGCTTCAGGCCTCTGCACCCGTGTACACCTGATAAAGTGGTATAATCAATAAGTGAGTCATGACATCACCCCCTTTTTTTCAATGCTTTTGAATTCATGTTCTTTGGACTTTTCTTTGAGGATGGTGATGGCTGTGGACGGTGATGTATTACTCTTTTTATTTAAGTGGAACAAGTGTTTCTGGTATATATATCCAACCCTGAATGGTTACCATTCATAAAAAAATGGAGTGATTCTGATAATAAGTAAAAAGGACAAGGACAAGATGGCTTCATACATTGACTCCTTCTTCCTGAAATGATAAAAATAGTTATAACCTCATGTTTGTTGAAAGGACAATGTTCCAAAAAATCACTCCTTTTAATGTCATTTCTCTTAAGGGTACAAAAATAATAGTTCATTTAGAAATAGCATATATTGTATATCTTATTCTACAACATAGTATAGTGTCTTGCTGCAATGGACTTTTCCTATTTTGTTGTTAAATCGCAAGTTGATTTACAAGTGCTCATATCAATGCAGTGTAAAGGTCCTTAACTTTAACCCTATTCTCTTTAGACTTCTGAACGGTAAGGGTGGCCTCAGAAAATCAAGGATATACATGCCAAATTTAGTGTTGATGTGCCTACATCTTTCATGATGCATAATTAATTGAGCAGACATTATTCACTCTGTCATCGGCTTGTGGCGCTCCAGCGATCCCAGGACAGCCGCCAAATATTGATGGGTATCTTTTTATTTGCTTTGCCAGACACAGAGGAGCCATGCTGATGTTATGAAATGGCTTGTATTGCACATCAATTATTTATTGACGCTTTATTAATGCATCGATAATGAATACCATTACTCTCATTGAGATTTTTTTACAAGATTTTTTTTAGCACTGCTGCAATAAATCTAGTTCATGTCATTAATAGGAATTTCAATGTGAAGTGCTTTGCTGTTTGCCGTTTTTTGGTGGTTATTATATGTCCCGCTCTTAAACAGTGAATGTGTATACTTATTTTATAATATGAAGTTGTTCTGAATGTAGTTTTAATGATATGCTGTAGTTTAGCATACAATTTAAATGCCACATGCAAAAAAAAAAAGGTACAATTCTAGATATGCGTTTAACATTTGTCATGGTTTCTTTCATGTTTTGGTTGTCTTCCCACACGAAGCAAGCTGTTTGTGTTTCTCATGCCTGCCATTGTCCTCGTTAATATGCCCTGTTGTAAGAGACATTGTCTCTCATCCAAAAAACAAGCTTATTTTCACTGCACTCCACTGAACTTTTGACACATATTTAGACCCTTATTTGTGATTGATGCTTTCACGCCGTCATACTACAAGTGACGTGTATCTCCAGGCACATGGTTATCACGTTAAAGCGTTCTCTTCTGGGCAACAGCTGGAGTCACCTGACTCCAATTAGATGTGTGTAGAGCAGCAGAACCAGGGGAGGATATTAAACACTGCACCATGTGCACAAACATAACCATCACCGGGGCAACTATTCAGGGCACCAAATCAGTACCTGGTTCCTGAGGAAGGGGAAGCTTCATACAGCCCTACAGAACCATCTTAACCATCGCATTCACTTGACTATATCTGCTTTGAGCTAGATGCTTGTATCAGTGCATTTGTAAAATGATTAACAACACCTAGTGTATCTTATCTCCATCTCAGGGCTCAGCTTTATTTATGGAAATAGACACACAAAAGCCATAGTTACATGCTTTTGTGATTGCAAGCTGTGAATGGAAAAGCTGCTTATATCAGAAAGTCTTTTTTTATTTTTTATTTATTCATTCAATCATCTTGATACTTGTTGGTCAACACATCTTGAGTATAGTCCATTTAACATTGATGCATTTTTAACAGTTGAATAAAACATTAAATATTGAAGATATCTTGAATACAATATTATTTTTATATCATTTTATAATGTATTCAGGATACTTAATTTTTATTTAAGCAGGTTACAATTAGAGATCATTAATATTGCAGGTTCTTTTAACCTTCTGCCATAATTCATCTTAGTCTGTCAGCCTGAATGCATTACTTCTGCTTCTCTCTGTTGGCCCTTTATTTCTTTCTTTCTTTATTTATTTTCTTGTTCGAAAGACTCTGTCGTGCTTCTTTAGCCGATACAGGGTGCAGTATTAGGGCTGGGAGCTCCCAGGCTCTCGGCGTTTCTTCTTATTTTGATTAAAGGTGCTGTATTTTATGTGCCTATAAAAAAAAAAAAAAGTAATTGCTCCCTCCACCTGTTTACTCTTTTTGCCGCTGCTTTGAATTCGGCAAGTGGATCTGGCAGGGCTTTTAATTTCTGAGTTCATAGCTGGAATCCACTTGTCAAAGATCAGGCTGTAAACAAAATGAACTTTTCTAATAGTTATAAGAGATGTATATTTGACTGAATTCACCTTTCTTTAGATTAGAGTCTCTATCCTCTATTTTCGTCACCGAACTAGAACCTAATAAAAACTTATTTCCTTAAAATGTTGGGGTTGTTTGATTTACACAAATAAGTCTGAATCGTATTTAAAAACCAGTGACTGCTGATATCATGCTGTTAATGATGCAACCTGTGGTATTATATTGGTAACTCAGATTTACAGTATACTGTAGTTATGAAACAATTACGGTGGAGTCTTATAGCATCAAATCTCAGCATAGGTATAAAACTAACATGCAAAGACATATATGCAAATGTACTTAATAAAAGCCAGATTAAACACTGTTTTTGAGTCCATAGCCATGCCATGCCGCATAAAAGGTATCAAAAATAAAAGGTGCTGCCATAAGTCATCGCTCTTGTTCAAGCCACACAAAACTTTCACCTTTATATAAAATCATTGATCCAGAAAGTAATCCACATCGTTTAGGTTTATGTGGTATTGTATTGCATTTCAAATGCACTTTTCCAATTAGTGCTAATGACATGTTATGGGAGTGTCGTTAAAGTGGGCTTAAATAAATTAGCCTCAGTGGACACCAGATCAAGGAGCTGGCTTGCTCTGTGTAATCATTTGAAATGATTAAAAGAAAATGAATATAAAAGAATATCAAACTCTAGCCTGTAATAATCTACAGTCTGTGAGAGAAGGAAATAAGTCCAAGCGTCTTTACCATTCTTTATTATTATCATTATAGTTTTAACATACAGTATGATGTTCTTGGTTTCAAAAGAGTAGAAAAAAGTCCACTTTAAATCACTTGTTAAAAAGTACGACAAGTTGGATGCCAAAAATTGAGGTTTATTTAATTTATTTCTGTTAATCAATTTCTTCTAGCCAGCTGATAATTAATGTACTATAAGAAGTCTCTCTTCGTCAGTCTGAATCTCAGATGGCATTGTATTGGACTTGTGGTATACAGTATGTACAGTATACACTGATCAGCCCTAACATTACAGTGTAAAACATCAGGCCCAATATTGTGTAGATTCCCCTTGTGATACACTGGATGTTCTGAAAGCTTTCTGTCATGACCAGCATTGACTTTTCTTCTGTGATTTGTACTGCATTAGTTTTTCTCTGGGATCAGACCAGACGGACTAGCCTTTGCTCCCCACAAGCATAAATGAGCCCTGGGTGCCCATGATGCTGTCACCAGTTTACTGGTATATAATTGATAATCAATACTAATGTCTGAATGTTATGTGGTGTTAATGTTATGGCTGATCGGTATATGTAGTGCAGTTAGGTTGTACCCCTATATATTGAGCGTAGACTATGTAGACTATACTGTATTGTAAATAGGAAGTCATTTGATAAGCTATTAAAGTTCAAAAGTTCAAAATGTAATTAGTTTTTCTATCATAAAAAAGTTTATGATAGAATAATATTGCCTTATCATTCTTTTCCTTTCTTTTCTGTTTATGAAAACAGCACAGTTTTCACCTCCCTAAGTTAAAGTTATTTGAACACTCAGGCTTCGATTTGAAGAGTGATAATTTGTGTGTACAGTTGTCTGTGCAGGTTGTGGGCGTGTAATTGAAAACCTTTTCACATGCTCTTTTATAGGCACATCAGAGAACATCAAATACAGCAGCAAATATCTATTATTCAAACAACTTTTAAACAGCCATTTAAAGTCATGATGATAATAAAATAAGCTTGTATTATTTTACAATACTAGACTATAATATAAATATAAACTAAATGAATCTTGAAAAGGTAGAAACAGGTTGCACAGATTTAGTACCTTGCCCTTGGTCATAGTAATTAATCCCCACAATTGCCTTTGTTGCAAAGGCAAAATAAATGTATTGTCCTTGACTCACTACTGTATGTGTTTTGCACCTTAAGGTAGAAATGCCCTGAATTTTATATTCACAAAGGCACGCATGCAAAACAGACAATACATGCTGTTGAGATTATGTAAAATACACAATTCTAATCCAATCAAATAATAAATATTTACATAATCGATTTGAATGCAAGAACGGCAAGATACAGCTGATCCGAGCTTCACGCAATTCTATGCAAATTAGGTATGATGCAGTAAAGCGACAGATGCAAACGACTGACTCTCGAGAATACATCCGATCAGTAATACAGCACAGGTTCTCTATTCTCCATGGAAAATGTAGTTTCTTATCATTTTCTTCTTTTAAAGCCATGGCTTATATTTCCCTAAGTTTAATTACAGGATAACTGTAAGCAAAAAGAACATCATGTTGTATAGATACAGTTAATTAAATATCTACGGAATATTCTTTCTACTTCTAGCATGCATTCGGTGTAAATCTGTGTTTGCAGGTTTGCAACATACAACATGTACAGTATAAAGAAAGTTTCATCAGAGCAGGTCCATGTGTGGTCATGATGTGTGTAGTATTTCACATGCTATTTTGGCTAGCTCCGGCAGGTCGCTCTCTCCATGTGCAGTCAAACCGACCATATTATTCATCACCTGCTTGACGCAAATGTAATATCAGCTGCTCCCGTCATTGCCTTTCACCTGTGTTTAACTGTAAGACACACACTGGTTTGCCTTTTGTATGTCCTGTTTATTCATGTGTTCTTTAGCACGGAGGAGACGCGGTTCTCTGATGTAGTTGAACAAAGGCAGCGACAAATCTATTTCTATTGAAATGCTCTTTAAACCGGGAGCGTGTTACTGTCTCGTACTCCCTGACTAAAGGGGGAATAAATGAAAGAAATGCCACATTATCTGTAAAGATTGTAGGTGATAGCATGTGCTAAATAATTCCAAGAACAAGTAAGTTTTTTGGCTCAGCTACTGTAATAGATGCTAAATGGAAGTCAGGATTAGCAAGTGATTTTAGCTGAATATGTTAACATTGAGCTTTCCTAAGATCATTTTTGATGTGTTTGGTGTCGTATTGCCGAAAGTAAGATGACAATTCCGGCAGATGCCCAGGTTAATTTTAGCGTTTCGAGCGTCTCATTACATTGCTGCTCAAGGTCCCTCTTTTGCTTCATGTCACCAACACACACCTCTTTGTCTTGCCTTTGTAACTCTTTATCACCACCTCTAGTCTAGTCGATGAATCGTTTTAGCCTGTATCATCCCCTCTCTCTCCACCCTCTCACTTGTACACAAATATACTCTGTCTTATGCTACAGTACCTACCACTTAACCAGTCCACTGCCTGTTCTCCTTAAAAAGCCCTTCCCTTTCTGTACTGCTTACTGCTATCACCCCGCCTATCAGCTTTTCTACCCATTTAGCATGCTGTCAAGAAAACAATCAATGAAGGGTTTGTGTGATACAAAGCCGAGTTAATGTTATCACCTTAGAGCTAATTATTTTCTGATTAACACCACATCATCAAGTCTGTTATTTCTCAGTAATTTGTTAATGATCATAATTATGAATATAATTATTTTGAACGGTTTATTGTTACATTTAATATTATCAAGGGTCAACTTTGATGGTGTTGCCAGGTCATAGCATCTATAAATATTTGTTTTCTCACAAGCCTCTATAATAATAATAATTAAATGTTGGCGGCACGGTGATGTAGTGGTTAGCACTGTCGCCTTGCACCGCCAGGGTCCGGGTTTGATCCCCGGCCAGGCTCGATTCCCGACTCTGTGTGCATGGAGTTTGCATGGGTGTACCCTGCCATGTGCCCCAAGTTTACTGGGATAGGCTCCAGGCCCCCGTGACCCTGAATACATGATTAAGCGGTATAGATAATGAAAATGCAATGCAAATGCAATATAATTTCGAGGATTTTATGTCTTTGTAAAATACTTTTATAGCTTCATCTGTTATTAGACTTTGGAGCATCTCCTGTACAAATACCTGTGAAGTCGTTGCTACTATATAAACAATTTTCTGCATTTCCCTATAAACATGTGATTTGAAATACAGTACTGTTATTTTAAAAAAGAAGAGAAAAAAATACACTTTTATACTTCGAGAATTTAACAGTGTTGTGGTATAACATACTCTAAACAGCAGCACCCAGATTTTAACTCATTCCATCTATTATAGGAACCTCTCACCTCTCTCTCTCTCTCTCTCTGTAGTCCAACTAGGGACCATTGTATCAATTCCCATTTTACAGCCATGCCAGGACATTAGGTCAAAATTCACACACATTTGGAAACACCAATTAGCCTAATCTGCATATTTTGGACCGAGCACAGAAAGAACATGTATACCCCATGCACACCTACTGTACCTGAGGCAGGAATTGAACCCTGGGCTTGGAGATGTAAGGCAGAATGGCTAACCACTAAGCCATTGTGCCACCTTTATACCTCATTACATGTAATAATTGTACAAGTTGAAAAAAATCAAATAGATTGTAAGTGAAACAAGCCTATAGCTAATTTTACTTTAAAATTGAGAGTTTTGATTTTGTTGGCCGGAATTATTGCCAGTGTAAGAAATTTGCTAGTGGTTTACACTAAGTAAAAATTATAATGTTAAAGTAGAAGAAATTAGAAAGAAACAGATTCACCCTAAACTTCACAAAAAACACTTCACATTATCATATAATGAATTCAATTACAGTAAATTATGTTACAATTACTGGAATTAGGTTAAGAACGGTCCTTAGTATTAAAACTTACAAGGATGGTGCACAACCATCAATGTCGAGTAAGAAATGCTATCAGAAAAGAATCATAATCATGATCAAGGATGACTTAAATGCTTGCTGAAGTTGCATTGTAGAAAAATGTCAGTGGCGATCACGACTATGATTAATGGTAAAAGTAAGAGCATTTCCACATGCACAATGTGAAGAGAGCTCACTAATTCAGGACTGGGACTAAACAGCTGCTGTGGCCATAAGAAAACCACTTGTTAGGGAGACTAATTAGATAAAAAGGAGTATGCTAGGTAGCATAAAAACGGGCAATGGAAAAGGGTCATGTTGTGTAATGAGTTCAGATTGCACTATACCTGATTCAGCTTAAGTAGGGATGCACCCATCCTGCATAGTTCCCACTGTACAAGCCTCTGGAGGCAGTGCTATGCTCTGGGGTTGCTACAGTTGTTCAGGTCTATGCTTAGCAACGTTATAGCGTACAGTAAGGTGACGGATGACCAGGTTATCCAGGTTTGAGTGAAAAAATGCTAAATCCTGTAGCCTTGCCACAATTTCCCAGGGAAAAAAAGTGCATATGAAAATACTGTTTGCACCCAAATGTTTTCATGTGACAGTTTTGGCAATGTCACTGCCACTCTCGAGACCGATTTGCATAGAAAACACTGTGACCATCCCATGATCGAAATCTGTTTAATTCTACTGGGCCGGTTGACGCATGCTTAGTGTATTAGACTTTGTTTATCTGAGAGAGATAGAGCAGTGAGAATAGTGTAGGTCACAGGCAGTAGTGTCTGTGTGAGAAGCCTCCAGCTCTGTATTCTCCACTTAAACTCTCACCTTTCCACTGAGACTCCCTGTAGATCATTTCAGCCTTTGTTATTTGCACAAGGCTCGGCCCTCAGTTACGGCCTCAGTCCTGCCGAGTTTCAAAGGCCATTAGACCCTTTTTGTAAAAGCGCAGAGGCTAAAATGTCACTGACACTTCTAAGGGAGTACAGGTGCCCAAGGGGAGAATATTTTAATAGATCTCAGCCCACATCATACTACTGCACTAGACAGTTCTGCTAATCTCTTATAGCGGTATCAGTAGGTCTGTTTGGTCTTATTGGTGTACAGTACATTAGGACCGACAGATTCCTGTAAAATTGTCTTCAAATTGGAATAGTTTAAAGGATATAGGGCTGACACACCGATGAACTTTGTGCTGCTCTAGTTTGATGCTGAGATCAGGTTCCATCTATGAGGAGTTCCAGTGTGCTCTTATGTCTGAGTTTCCTCCAGGGTTTTACTGTTTCCTTTCAACTCCTGTGACATGTTGCTTAGTGTATTGGCTCCACTATAAATGTAGGTGAACATGGTGCTCTGTGGTGGATCTGCATCCCATCCATGTGCCTTCCTGACTTCTGTCTTATTCATGTGTATTCAATGCTTAGGCTTTGGTTCAACCACAACTCCGACAACAATAAAACAAAATAAAGAAGTTACTAAAGATGAATGAATGAATGAATGAATGAATGAATATAAATTACCTATCTATAATTTTATACTGACATAGGCAGAGCCAAAATTAGCAGCAGTGCTAAGAAGGACAGAGGTGGCTCATTAGTTAAGACTAATCCTAGAGCAAGACCGTTCATTTTCTGCTCTGGATTAAATTATTTGCCAAAAATCACTGTAAATATTTATATTGAAGATATGTCATTGCGTGCTATAAATGATACATACGGGTGACAAAGAAAAGGAACAATGTTGACGGGGAAAAATAGGATTAATCAAAGAATAGAGTGCAGTCTTTGTATTTACTATTGGACTCAAATGGTGTACTATAGGTTTTGCGTGTAATTATAACCAAACACAACATGGATTAAAGTATGGATTAAAAAGGCATATACTGTTTACATTAAATTGTAAAACCGTAGCGCTGGAATTAACACTACTCCTCGCTTGCATTAATATTATGCAAGAAAAAAATAGGTGAGCAATCATTTAAGAAAACGTTTCAAATTCTAACTAAAAGTTTTATTCCATGAGACTAAAATCAGAATGAGGACTGTTAAATGCTTAAATGTGGCCGTTTTGCCTTGCTGACAATTATTTTGAACATTTTAACAGCATTGTAACAGAGAACATCTTTCAGACTGCTCTCCTGTGTAGTTATTAAATTGTTGCGTTTCCGTCCTCTAGAGCCTGCCAAAAAACTGTAAAATGTTCAATCAGCATTTACAGAGCTGTGTGAACACCTATTTCAGTTTGCTCACCCAGGATGATTACTCCTTTCACTTCTGCCCTGCCTTCCTCCATCCCTGTTTTCTTTATATCTTTATCTTCCTTCCTTCCACATTCATTGTTTCTATTTCATACCTAGTCTGTAAAATGAGAAAAGATGTGATCTATAAAACAAGAGGTGTATTTGGGCAACAGTTCCTCAAGTCAACCGATGTTAGTGAAAGCTAACGCACAATGCCGAACCCATCTGCTCTTCCCTTCTAGTGATTGATATTATACATTGGCTCGATACGTGAAGTCATGGAAGTCCATTCTGATGTATTTCCTGATCATGTTAGCCTACTTTGCTGGCATGTATTAGACCAGATTTATGGACGTCGGAGAGGTCACAGCTGTCCTATGGATGTCAGCTGTCCTAAGGGACATAGAGCATACTGTAGATGGAAGACTATATGAACTATTATTTTCTATTACTTTCCTACTATCTCTTCTGTTATCACCAGAAACTGAATGGCAGTACACACACTAAAGGAAAACACATATGCTATATATAGAGTGTATATATATACTAATTTATTATGTGCTATATTGCTTCTTGTATATCTGTGCAATGTAATTATTGTAATGAATGGCCATTAATGTAGAGACTATGAGCTCACAAGGAAAGGCTCATTTCTTGTTTTATTAAACCTTAGAGCATAAAAGTTTATTAAGAGATTTAACTGATTCTCTCCATGAGCTATACACAGTTAATGTTCCCAGTTTGTTCTGTCCTTCACCGTCTTTTTGTTTCTTTTCTAGTTTCATTAGTCTTGGGAAGTGTGTGTGATGATGAGTAAGTGGTGAGGAATTGAAAGAGAAATCGTGTCTTTTGGTGTCGTGTTGTGTCTAGTAGATCTTGTACCTCAGTAGGAAACAGCTGGTACAGCAGGGCCTTGAGGCCTTGGCGTATTGCTGTTGTTCCTCTGTTGTTCTAAAGCAGGGCGGCAGAGCAGGTGTGCCAAAGCACCACTGATGAGGAAAACAGACACTGAGAACAGACGCATCTCACAAGAGCAGAGGGAATCCATCTGTCCCAACTTTCTATATTCTTTTTCCAAGGCACAAAGCTGCATCAGCTCTTTTTACTTCACAAATCTCAGAAAACTGGAGCTTTGTGTTTTCCATCAACCGCTGGTCCACACACTCAACCGTACCATCTGGATGATTTGATCTGTTTTGGTACCAACAAAAATGATCAATACATGCGCACCACCAGGGTCCGGGTTCGATTCCTGGGCAGGTTGTGTACATGGACTTTGCATGTTCTCCCTGTGCTTGATTGGTTTCCTCCAGGTAATCTGGTTTCCTCCCATAGTCCAAAGACATGTAGGTTAGGTTCATTTCCGTTCCAAAATTGCCCATAGTGTGTGAATGAGTGTATGAGTGCGTGTATGTGTGTGTGCCCTGTGATGTATTGGCACCCTGTCCAGGGTGTACCCTGCTTTGTTCCCTAAGTCTCCTGGGATAGGCCCCCCTGCGACCCTGAGTACAGGATAAAGGGGTATAGATGATGAGTGAGTAAGTGAGTGTGGGGTTAGCAGTACTGTTTGTATCTTACAGTTAACTAATATCGCACAGGTATGATTCAGCTACAGGCATTAGCCACATGTAAACAGTATATTCAGCATGAAAGTATGGTTAAGTGTGATATTACCATCATACAACAGTTCTACAAATGAAAAAAACAACAACAATATAACTGTAAGAAACAATATGAACAATATTGTCCATTTTGTTTATTTTTGCTGTTCTGAAAGAAGCCACAGCTGGATAACGTGTTGCGTGTTGCTACACAGAGAGACTGAGTGACAGCCAATAGTAAATGTAGGAATACTTTCAATATCAAATATTGTGTGGAATTTAAATGGTTTGTAGCAAATAGTGAAACATACCAGTATACATTATTGTACAAACAGTGAAATAACCCAATATTGTTATGTTAAGTCTACTTCCTTTCAAGGTTTCTTCCTACTGCATTCTCAGGGAGTTTTTCCTTGCCAGTGTCGCCGTCGTCTTCGGCTTGCTCATCAGGGACAGTCTTATCATTCTGATTCATACATATTCACATTTCATACAAACTTAAATAATTATTTTGATTGTGTCAAGCTCCTTATCGACAATGTAAATTGTTAAATGTGCTATAAAAATAAAATGTAATTGAATTGATTTGAATTATACTAAATGTACTTTACCGCATGGCTAAAGGTCGGACGCACTTTGGCCACAAACCCTGACCTCAACCCCACTGAACACATTTGGGATGATGTCCAGATTTCTAAATTTTATTTCCTTATTAAAAAAATGTCCATTGCAAAAAAAAATAAAAAATAGAAGAAAAAAAAATAGAAAAAAAAAAAGAAAAAGTTATTTCTTCAAGTTTTCACATATTCGGTGTGAAAGTTTATGAAGGTTGTATCCATGTGGTTCGATGGCTCATTGTAGAACCAGCAGGACACCTTGGTCACTGGTGTTGCCAAGAATAGGCAAAGGATGAGCATGATGTAGCAAGGACCTTTTATAGACTTCCCACACGGAGTCAAGGTCACAACTTTATTTGTACTTGTACTTCACTGGTTCTGAAGGAAAGCACACTTGTGATCCAGAATGTAAGACAGCAGAACATAAGAGTGTCAGCATGAAGAATACATTTCACAGCACAAATACAGCAAGAGCAAATAGAAAAATACATTTTACATTTTGTTTATTCTTTGTTCTCAATATTTTTAAAAAAATCATGTCAATCATTTACAGACAACTTAAACTTTTTTTTTTAGTTTTATTTGTTTTTTAATCTGCAACTACTAAAAATCTTAGATTTAAATTTAAACTTAAACAATCAGTGCTGTTGCTTCCACTGTGATCATTGTGATGCTTCTTAATCTGACAAGAATCCTAAAATAAAACGAAATGCTGTACTAATTTATATTGCCACAGTAATAATCAAAACAGCGCCAAGTAACCTGTTACTCTTTTCGCAGATCTCTCCTGTGATGGAGAGCCTGCCTAAAGCAACACCATAAAAATCCTCGGCGAGATAAACAACTCATTTACGATCCTCACGATTGCCCCTGATGTTCATCCGTGTCCTTTGCTTCACTCAAACTTCTTTTTGTTTTTCTTTTCCTTCCGTTCCAATTAAGCATCGACTCTTTCGAGCAGCACACAGTGTAGTCTACAAGCCTGCATGCGCAGGAGCTGCACTTTCTATTCCGAAACATCCAGCGTGATAAATATCAGCAAGAGGTAATTACTGAGTTAAGTTTTACTGGAACGTTCAGGTCAGGGCCTTGCTTTTATTCACAGTGTCATCCTTGAGAAAGATCTATCGCCGCCAGGATTGGCAAGGACTCCCAAATACGGAATGGAAATTACAAATGTGTTGGGTTGTTAAGCTGAGGAGGAAAAAGGCTACGGAGGGTGACAGTCGTGGGCTACGGCAATCAGTGTTCCAGTCACACTTCAGAGTAATGGGTCTCTCAGAAGTCTTAAAGTAAACTCTGCCTAGAATAATATACGGACCTGTGAGCATTCTTTTATCATATAGACTGTTTTGTGCTTTAGTAAGAACCATGACCATGTAGAATATAAGTTTTTACTTTTGTGTGTGTGTGTGTGCGTGCATGTATTCGCGCTTGCGTGAGTGTGTGTGCGTAGTGCTTGTATTCCTGCCTCAAGGAAACAAATGTGTAATGCATTATATTACAGAAATCTCCCCATTCCTGACACATTATTCCTCCTCTCTTACGTTACTCCACACTCTGCAAAATCACGCTTACCGCCTCCTTTCACATTCACCTCAAACAAATATTGCTGCATGACTAAACTGTGAAAAGGTGGGCAGAATAAGCAAAATAACCTCAGTTCTAAAGCTAATGCAATATGTTTTTATATTTTTAATTTCTGTATCGCCTACTCGGCGCAATAACTAGACTGGTTTCTCATACAAGAGCAATAACCACATCATGTCCCATTGTCCTGGGTCAGCTTGACCCAGGACAACCTGACAGTGACACTATCTGACCATGACAGAACCTAACCATAATACAACACATCCACGACACAAACTGGCCACGACTCAGCCTGATCACGACGCAGCCTGATCACGACACAGCCTGATCACGACACAGCCTGATCACGACACAACTTGACCATGTCTTGACCTAAGCATGCAAGAAAAGCCTTTTTGTGACTTTACTCTATAGGGGAATTATCTGAACCTTTTAGGACATATCACTTAAGTGGTTTGAAGAGATAATTCATAAATGTGTTTTTTTCCCCTCACATTTATGAATGATCTCTTACAAAAATTTGAAGGACAAGATGTGTCCAAACTATTGACTGTGTGTGTATATATATATATAACAGTTTGGACACATCTTGTCCTTCAGTGGTTTTTCATTATTTTTTTATTATTTTCAACATTGTATATTAATACCGACAACATCCAAATATGAAATTATGTAGTAATCAAAAGATTGTTAAACAACCCATGAAATGTTTTATATTTTCTATTATCCAATGCATCTACATTTAGCTTTGATGACAGCATGGTACCCTCATGCCATTCTTTCATCATATTCACGAGATGGAATGTCACTTGAAATGGTTTTAAATTTAGAGTTGTGTCTTTTCAAGAGTTAATTCTTTGACATTTCTTACCTTTTTAATGTGCTATAGACTATTCGTTCTCTTGTGAAGAGGAAGGTCTGCAGGAGTCGGGCCTTCATGGTCCAACTGCAGTGTTTTCAGTATTAATATACAATGTTGGAAATGTTGTTTAAAATGTAAGAAAAAATATTAAATGAGAAGGTGCATGCAAATTTTTGACTTGTACTTTATATACTGTATAAAGATCACTATTATAATTTTATAAATATAGGTAACTGTTTGTACTGGTTGTTTATGGAAGATTACAATTGACAATTCATTATTTTAAAATGGATGTCCAAAGTGCTTTCAAAACTTTGGTGACGCGTTTTATGTTTTACTTATCCACTGAATTGTGGTGAGAGTAGGTAACAAGAAAAAGTAATCGATATCCTTCATCAGATATAAAGACTGTTGTGGCACACACAAATAACTTTTCTACATGCCATATTTTACATTATTTATTGATTATTTATTGTTGTTTTTTTTCTAATTATACAAGTTGTTTTCTTTTGTGTTTTTCCCGGTAGCCATTTGTGACACTTTTACTGAGTGAATCAGAATCGAGAAAAAGACACTTTCTTTTTAGACACTCTTTCTCAATCATGCTGCATCTCGCAATAAGAGCTTGTAGCTGATGTATAGCAGCGGGTACAACTCCTCCTCCTCCATCTGGGACAGCAAGGCTCCTAGCAATCCATCCGATATGTGAGCCTACAAAACAAAGCAGAGAGAGATGTCCAGAGAATGTAAGAGTGAAAAGCTGCCAGAGACTGCAGCTTTTATGTGAATATTCGCCTGTTGGCACATCTCAGTCCGCTGGGCCAGATCAGGCACCTCCTTTTAAGTCAGATCAGTTGGTGAGCTGATGACATCTGAATAATTAGGCACAAACCTATGAAAATAGCCAGCCAACCCCAGAAACTGTCTCACTTCTTCTTTGGTCTTGAGTCTCAGACAGGCCACAATTATAGATTGTGTTGCTGCCTTATAGATTTGGGACCGCGCCTGCCCATGGCCATGGCACACCGCTTTCAGTTTTCTGTGATTCCTGCCTGTCTCAGTGGTGTCAGGACAGCCGTCTGAATGCTGAACATCTCACTGCCAGTCAATATTATAAATAGTAATGTCATTCAAATATCACTTGGCAAATAAATTGGTGCTCAGTATGGATAATAATACAAGCACATTATCTCTCTATGACAAATGATATTATTCTGGCGACCTCTAAGACATCATAAGGTTTGCACCCATACAGTAATTCAAATAGGGGAAACCCTGTGGAGGCAGGTCCACTCATACTGTGAATAATTATAAGCTTCCTTGTGTACACGCGTCCAAATCCTGCATTTAAGGGTTTGATTAAATTGCTTGAGTAGGCCAACAATATGATGATGGTAAATGCTGGTACGAATCGATTTAACCCGTGAGAGTTCATGTAGTTTGCAAAGAGTGAGTGACATAAACTTGGTGCATTGATTGATCAGGAATTCTTTCAGGGTCCCAACCTGGGAGGTGACTTTGAATCTCACCTCTGGAATGCTCAGATGTTGCGAATAGACACTGGCTTTGGGTATCACTTTTCTTAATCCACCAGGACCAAAACAAGGTAATGCCCTTGAACTGTCTGATCATAAATGATTTTTAGTTATGCTGGAGGGTTTCATCCTACATTCATTCTCAATGGGAATTTCTCTAAAGGGCGAAGGGCATAGACGATTTTATGTCGTTGCCTTTGAAACTAGATCTTGACGGTTGATAGGGGATATTTGTACACATCCTCATGCACCAAATAATTTTGTGGCTCAAACAAAAATTTGCTTGCTCAAATAATTTTGTCTCTGCACTTCTGATCACAAACTCACGCAATGCCAAGCTGTTGGTGCCTTGAGCAATGCCCTTAGCAATCATTGCTCCAGGATTTCTGATAATGGCTGACCCTGTGATCTGACCCCAACTTTATAACAAGAAAAAAAAAATTGTGTGCTGTGTCTCCCCATACACCCTGCAAGAAGTACCCAACACACCAGTCTGGTTACAGCCTGAATCCAATAATGCCTTGTACGTACCCCCTTGAATAATCACTGGTGTACAGTACATCCAGGTCATTCAATCATGATACACTAGGGTTCCAGAGTGCAGCTCCTACTTGTTGACATGCTTTGCTCCAGACATTGATCCTGGAAATGCCTGAGGACGTCCAGGAGTCACCCCCTTGATGGGGAGAGAAAGGAGGTGAGGGAACCTAAGTTCAGGGAACTATTTATGGGGAGGAGCCCCAGTTACTATGTTGTAGAGATGAAGGAATGGAGGGGAAGGGGTCTTCTACATTCCAGACATACTCTTTGGATCCCTTACAGAATCCTCTTCTTTAGTTTGGCAGTAAACTGTGCCAACTGTGCCACAAGGTTGATTAGATCTTCAGCTCTGTTGTCCTGTGGTCCCATTTTGGAAAGTGCGACATTGGGCATGGCCACAACAGAGTACTGCACCAGCCTTTGGACTATCTATTGTTCATTTTAGCTAGTGTGGAGAAGAGCCTGGAAGTGCTGCTCCACCTTTGTGCATCTGGAGAATGACCTGATGTTGCATTTGGTGAATGCCGGTGAGTGTCTCTGTGAGTGATGGTAGATGACAACAGGTACCAGTTTAGGCACCAACCTTGACACTTTGATGCCAGGGGATCATTGGGAGGCAGTTTTGAGGAACTAAACAAAACAATTTTTTTTTTTTCACTGATTGTATTTCATTATGTAAATACACATAAACACATTTCTCTGTACTTCTCAGGTCTCTCTCTTAGGCCTCGTCTCTCCCATTTTTTTTCTTGCCACTGATTACAGAAAGACAGAACACTTTGGGGTCTTTACCATTTAACCATTTAACCCGGCTCCACACTCCATGCACAAATCAGCTCTCGACCACGCCCACCAGCTCAACAACCTTTTTCGATTGCCTGATTTTGTTTAAACCACCCTGCTAGCCGAATTAAGGTGTAGACAATGAATGTAAACTGAAGGACAAAGTTATGTGATTTGCTGTAAAACAATGTGTAATTGATATTGCAATAAATGACATCACAGTGTACCATGGGTGTTTCCCATTCTATTTAAAGTTATAATAACTACCTAAAAAGTCATTTATTATTTAAAAAGTCATTTATTTTGTTAGATGTTAAATTTGACTTACATTTAAATTACATTATTACTAAATTATATTTTTATGGCATTGGGGGTTAAGGGGTTTTTTTTGCCAATTTTTTTTTCATATATATA
>QMIH01000529.1:349220-373002 GCA_003987875.1 Clarias batrachus
TATATATATATATACACACACACACACAGTATATGTGTGTGCGTGCATGTGTGTGTGTGCGTGGTGCATGTGTGTGCGTACGTTGGTGTGTGTGTGTGAAAAGTTAAGATCTTAATGTAGTTAAGATTTGTAATTTTATTTAAAAAGTGAAACTCATTCTAGATTCATTAAATTTAAAGTAAAACATATTGGTGATGAGTGATACGTCATGCAGGCCTGTTCTGGTCAAATGACAGTTTTGAAAAGTGTACTGATACAGAACAAGAGATGCACAGTATTTATACTGTAACTATAATAAATACCTAATTTACTCAAATTTTAAATGAAATATTCAAATATTTTAAGATCCTGGATTTTTTTTTACGAGTTTACGAGCTATAATGATCAAAATTAAAACAAGAAAGGCTACATTGATAAATACAACATACAGTACATCAACTACAGTATACGTATAATGTAATAAAGACATTCTAGGGGAAAGTGGTCGAAATACTGTGCGTGTGCGTGTGCGTGTGCGTGTAATTATGACTTAATTATTAAGCCAGTACAAAAAAAAAATCTGATGTCCAAACATTAGTATTACAGCAAAAATACAGGAAAATATCTGTAGGCCAGAAAAGAAAGCAGCATATTCTGTAAAAGGCCACTTAATTAATTACTTTTCTTATACAACAGCAATTTGGCAGCACTAACAGCTTATGGTTACATTAAATGTTGCTTGTTTATGCAATCACATACTTTAGATACTGTAGCAGCAGCATGTAGCAGCTATAAACAGTTGCTCTCTCAGCAGCCTCTCCTGATTTCTGTCTTGAAATTAATAAAGCAAAAGACATCCCAATTAACTACACAATTCCCCTTTCTGGAGATTTTCCCAAGTTTTACATTCAGAGCTTTATATTAGATTGTCGCTATCATTACTGGACCTGGAGAGTCCCTCTACGGAGGGAGTATCTTGGAACTTCACAGCACAGGGTTTTAAAAAAAAAAAAAATATTTTTCGGTAACACAATGGAAAGTCTCTGTGTAGGGGGAGTGTTGGGGGAGTCGAACCACAGCCTCAACACCGCCAGGTCACCACTATTGGGTCCTAGGGCAAGACCTATAACCCTGTGCTGCTCCATATAACTGAGCTGGTCCGAAGCCTGGTTAGTGTAAGAATATAATAACAGTATATAATGGTGGAAACTTCAAATCACATATGAAAGTCGCTCTGGATAAGAGCATCTGCTAAAGGTCAAATGTAGAGGTCAAAATGGGAGGGTTGTGATAGGAAGACCATCCAGTGTAAAACCTGTGATAGACCAAATGATCCGTTGGGTCGACTCCTAGGATAAAAGGGACAAAAATGAAAGTTTCTTCCATACAGGGGCTAATAAAGAACTAGTTTTCATTTGTATATTCTTTCTCTCTCTCTCTCTCTCTCTCTCTCTCTCTTTAACTCTAACACAGGTCGAAAGTTTGTCATAGCCAACGCACGGGTGGAGAACTGTGCCATCATCTTCTGTAACGATGGCTTCTGTCACATGTGTGGCTACACACGAGCCGAGATCATGCAGAAACCGTGCACCTGTGACTTCCTGTACGGGCCACACACCAAGCGCCTGGCCATTGCACAGATGGCTCAAGCGCTTCTGGGCTCGGAGGAGAGGAAAGTGGAGATCACGCTCTACAGGAAGGATGGTAGGACAGCTCTGATGTCTCTCCCTATGATAGGAAGTGACTAATGATGCTTTGGATGCTGAATTGTTGATCTCTGTGTGTGTGTGTGTGTGTGTGTGTGTGTGTGTGTGTGTGTGTGTGAGGTGCCTCGTTCAGCATCTGATACGAGAGTTTAAACCTGTTTTTTGGAACAGGCTACGTATGCTGTGACTGTGTCCGCGGGAACTGTGTAGGATTTATAGGATTAGACAGTGCTTGCTGGCAATCTGTCTATGTGGCTGCATCATGACATGGCGTAGTTATTGTTCTGATTAGTTACTTCGCCTTGAGAGTGGATTAAAAACCGCAGTTGCAATCCAACTAAAAGAATGAATAGAATATACTATATACATACTGTATGTAGAGAAAATAATTATAGAAGAATAACAGCAACAGAGGTAAAAAGGTAAAGTGAGTCAGAAAAATGGCTCGGTGTTTTTTTACTGATAAAATTATGAATAACTGCAGGTGTGTGTACAACAGCGCAGGTGAAGACACGAGCAGAGCAGCAGCTGTTCGTTGGCATCTGATCAGATTACGTTTCTTCTTTTTTAAAAACCCGGGAGAATTTGACAGCACACCGAACATAGTTTTCAGTATTTATATTCAGCGCTGCATTGATTTCTCTATAAGCTCCTCTGACTAAGCTAAAAGACTCACTAATGGAAACACTCAGCTGATCTGTGTGCATCTTAGAGAAAGTATTCATTCATTTTTCTATTACATTTGCCATCATTATAAAAGGGGTGATGTAGTATCCAAGCTACTGTATTTGATAAATGCTAGTATTAAATATACATGCTAGTATCCAAGCATGATGTGTAATGCGTGCAGGGGTAGCATAGGCACAAAGCTGATTTATGTTTGCATAGGCAGTAAATAGCACAACCACAAGATTATGACTTTGCTGTGAATGCAAATGCTTTTGGGATGCAAAGCTCATTTTGGTTGTTTTGATAAGAGGCAAGGAAAAAGCATCTGGGACTCCCCTGCATGTTATGGGATCATGACTTGAACTTCTCTCCCTTAATGTCATTGTCTATTCACAGCCCCTTGCTTTCCATGGTATTTATCCTCTAACGCATTGTAGTCATACATGAAGATGCATGGAAATGCGCACACACATACACACACGAACCAGTACAAGGACACAGACACGTACAGGCACATACGGACATGAGCACATGCATATAGACACGTCCAAACAAACATAGGACAAATGATTACATTTACCATGTAATCCATGTGTTTGGGTGTTTGTACGCAAAGACGCGTAAAAAACCCAAAGACATGTTCATGCACATGGACACATAGACACTAGTACATGCAAACACACAAGATTATATACAGCACAAACTCTCATGGTGACAAACTTTTCATGTATAATGCACAGAGGGAAACAGCCTTGAGTTATTTATATGCTTTGTATTAAGGAATTCCACGTATCTTTGAACGTGTGCAGCTACATAGTGGAACCAAAGGGACACACGAGGGAAGAGCAGGTCAAATATCATGTCTTCCTCTCCTTCATTCCAGTGCATCCATTCATCTGAAGAGCAGTGTGCTGGCATTAGCCTTCAGAATGATAAATCTCTGGTTCTCATGCTCTGTCGTCCTATTCTTGATCTAACCAGCACTTAATCAATCACTTAAACTTCAAATCTACTGTATGGAGAGAGAGAGAGAGAGTGAGAGTGTGCAAGCTCTTGTAAATTTGTCACAAGTCTCTTGTGTCGTAGAGTCTGTGTGTCTGTGATTTACCATTGGACCCTGACTCAGCTGCCACTGGATGAAGACAAAACATTTCATTCGTTCATTTTAGTGTAAAGAAAGCGTCTTGCAATTCTAATCCTCCAAAAACATTCCTTTACCCACTGAGATAATACAAATGTCTAACAGAACCATGCAAATGTTTTTTAATTTATTGATGTGGAAAGCATAAACATAAATAAGTATTCTAATTAACACTAATGACATACTATTTTCGTAGGTTTGTGACTAGCAACACATTTCTTTCCTAGTTTTCATGAGGAATAGGTACCTGGCTAGACAAGTAGTGTGCTCTAAACCTGAAACTTAAATGAACATGAACACTTTAAATAGAGCAGCTTCGCTCTGTCCGTTTCCTTCAGATCAATTTATTTTACCTTCTGGGCACAAAAAATATTGCCCCATTATTTAAAGGCGTTATTTATTTTATTTACATTTCTATTTTTTTTTAGTCTTCTACAAGACATTGAGTGTTCAAGTCAAACCGGGACTTGTGGTGAAATTAAGGTGTAAAACCCTGATTGACATTTATAGAAGATTTCAAGATGCTTAGCCGCAGTAAAACATTTAAATGGTGAAAATGTTTCAAAGGAGGTCATGCATCCGTGAATGACGATCCTGGGTGAGGTGGCTCGGAGCCCACTGCAGCTCTTTTTTCGGAAACATTCAGCGAGTGGAACACCTGATCCTTGAAAATCAGTGAATAACTTACGGAAGATACACAACAGTCTGTGGGAACTGTACACACAATCATTCACGAACATTCGGTGCACATTACAGGAAATCGTCCGGGAGGTATTACCACATCACACTGTACAGCTCCAAGCCATTTCCACAAGTTTGGGGGTATTACATGAGTTCCTGGGAGGCCAGGATTTCAGACGTGAAGCAGGCAGTCTGACCATGGCTTTCTCATGCAAAGAATTTTTTTACATTCATAGTCTCCAAGCTATTGAAAGCTAGTTAAACGCTGGGAAAAGTGTATTAGTGTACCAGGGAATTATATGGTAGAAATAAAGGAAGATTTTACTCTCATAATTGTGCTCAATCAGAAGTCCCAGTTTCACTTGAATGCCCCTCGTAATTGACTTTCACTACATCTACTATGAAAAAAAAAACCCTCAATATTAAAGGAAAGAAAAGAAATAATGTAAAATATAAAATATATTTCACCTCAAATACTATACTTTAAATTTCATACGGATTTAAAATTATTCGTACAGTTCAGCTGTTTATCACCTGCAAACACATAACCTAAATGCCCACACCCATATAGAATCCCATCTAGTGACCCCAGGGTCAGCAGGGCCTTTGGTTTTGTGTGTGGAAAAATCAGCTGGTTAGAACAGAATGCCTTAGAAATCTCTCACTCACTCATTGTCTATACCGCTAAATCCTGTATTCAGGGTCATGGGGGACCTGGAGACTATCCCAGGACACAAGCGGGGATGGACAGGATGCCAATCCATTGCAGGTCACACACATACACACACTATGGGCAATTTGGGAACGCCAGTTAACCTAACCTACATGCCTTTGGACTGTTGGAGGAAACCGGAGTACCCGGAGGAAATCCACCAAACACGGGGAGAACATACAAACTTCATGCACACACAGCAGGAATCGAACCCAGATCCTGGAGGTGCAAGGTGACAGTGCTAACCACTACACCACCACACTGCCTCCTTAGAAATCACCGCCTAGAAACCCTTAAGTGTGTTATTTATCCTCTATAGTCAGGCCATTGTAGCTAAAAAAACACCTGCCTAAAAAGTTCCACTGACAAACGAGGATGCAAAGTTTTTTCCAATTCAGTTGGCACTTTTCATTGTAAATTTTTATTCGTTGTGTTTTCATAAACATAAATTCTTTATTTCGGATTTACTGTAGCTATTTTATGATTTCTGTTTTCATACACTTCCATAGTTTTATTTATCTTTTCGGCCGTCTGTTGAAACCAGAAGACCTAGACACAGGTGACTGTGGTTGAGGGGCTATTGTGAAATGGCTTACAATTGCACAGTCCTACAGTTCTGTGTTGTGTCGTAGCAGCCCAGACTGAAAAAAAAAAAAAAAAACGCTGACATCAGCCTTTGAAGGGGTGTGCTGCAATCCGTAAGGCGAGATCACACCTTGAGAATACTTCAGAACGCGTTGTAATCCCACTGACATTTAAAAAGGCTATTAAAGACCCAATCTGCTTCCTTCAACACCATTGAATAACTCTAAACCCAATGCTAAACACTTTTTGGTTCTTTTTTTCATTTTTGAAGAAACCCAGACTGGTGACAAGGCAGAGCTTGTGCATGCGTCTGTATGGTTCACATGATAGTGTATCTGGCTCTCCGCTCTGCATTCCAGAGGAGGGTCAGTGAATGTACTGTATATTGCTATTAAATCACCTCATATCACTTGGCCTTGAGCTGTGCTCCTACAGTACATAGGGAAAGCAATGAAATTCAAAATCAGAGCACATCATTTGAAGACTGTTCTTAAAATAGTGATTAGAGTGCCAGGATTTAGTTTCCAGTTTTGTCCAGTATCTTGTGTCTGATATTGCATTTCATCATGAGGTTATGATATTGCTGAAAAACTTAATACCTGGTCTGCATGACTTAAATAGTAGTCAGCCATGAAAATGTTTATATCATAATAGACATAAACATTGTCGAAGCAGTTTTCACTCAGGGCAGCTTACAGTATGTATCAGAATTTGCACGAGGGTGAGTCAGAAATGATCCACACTTCTGTGTCTTATCAACGCTTTTCGTTCAATTCTACTGTCTACCAGTCATTGACGTGCAGATGCAGATCATTTATAATTGCAATGCGAGCAAAAAATTGATTTCCTACTTGTGATTTTTAAAAAAAAATCAGCATGAAGCTATTTGTTTTTTGTACCTGATGGATTGTATGGAGAAAGTGTTATGGATAGAGGAGTTCAAGGAAAGTCACAGACAATCATTACTTATGATGAGACATGGCGACATCTTCAATCGCCAACCAACAAAAAGTTCAATTGGAACGTTGTCAGGAAGTGCTCGTTATAGTGAGATGTTTAATAAAGAGCTGAGGCCTAAGCTTGTGATTAAATGCAGAGGACTGCTATCCAAGGGCTTTGAGATCTTGCATGACAATGCACCTCTGCACGCCCCTGCTCACGCTGTCGACAGTCTGCAAAAGAAGCTTTTTGAGGTGTTATGGCATCCGCTCTATATTCTTGATCTTGCTTCATCAGACTTTCACCTGTTTGGCGTTTGGATTAATTTCTGATGAAGTTAAGACAGTGGTGCATTTGTGGCTCGCAGCTCAGACTAAAACATTTTTACTGAGGATGAAAGCTTGTTGACAGGTAGTCAAAGTGTCTTAAAAAGCAAGGAGATTATGTAGAAAATTATATACAGTATTTGTCTTTTCTAAATGTTAAATAAATTCTACAGCCAGAGGGCAGATCATTGTTTGACTCACACTCATAATTAAAATCTGATCTTAAATGGTGCAAAATATTTATGAAATTATAATTTTTTTTTTTAGGTTTTAGTTACATTTTCTTTTTATTAATATGTCAGTTTATTTTTTTACTTTGGTTTCCTGCATTATAGACAATGCTTGACAATGATTGTTCAACTCTCTTACCTCATCTCTAGCTCTGCTTAAAAAGGTTGCAAAGCTTCAACTTTCATAATAATACCACCATTAACTTCACTGTGTGCGTGTCATGTCATGAAAGTTTAACTCAGCTGCATTGCATTCTGGACCTTTATGTCCAATATCTGCTTGTTGTCACTGCGTAAATGCTAAAAAAAAAAAAAAAGTATAATTCAGAGATTTTTTTCCATCATTTACTTACTCATGTTCAATTTAGAATAAAGCTACGGTATAAAACTTTCGAGTCATAGCAAGCTTTTCAAGGTCTTTAAATTGTAACATAAACGGGAAAAATATAATAACAAATCTGAATATTTATAAAATTTAACAATATTAGTTAAATCGGCACCTACTGTAGGTACTGTGATACTACCATATCGGGGCAAATATGAGCTTTGCAATATTCACAGCGTTATGGCACATGACCATCAGCAACCATAAACCTATGTGTTTCAGGCATTCAGAACTTTTCCTGGCATCACATGCTGCTCATATCTTTACTCCCTATACTGTATAACCTGTTTAATTGGCATTCACTGTTTTAATGAGCAACATCCTCTCACTTATCCACTGGGATTTCCCACACTCCAAGCTAGATTGCTGCTAGCTTGTCTCGTTGACAGTATATATATCAGACTAGAAAATCAACAAAAAAATGTAAAACAGAATTATAAATATTTTAATATTAATACCGTATATTGTGTGTAAGATGTTTAAGGGTAGAGTTTTATTATTATTATTATTATTATTATTATTATTATTATTATTATATATAAAAATCCTACTGATTGAAAGGGTGAGTGTTCAAATCCCATTTGTATCTAACTACCTACTTTTTTTTTTATATTTTGTTGTACTAATAACCAGAAGGCTGTTTCCTATTTCATTTTCTAGATATGTGAGTTTTCATGCATTTATTCTATGCTAATGCTGCATATTTATTCATGCTATATTTTGAATATGGCCTTGTATATTAATTTGATCATGTGCGTTTGTGTACTGTTATCTCAAGGATAAGCGTTCTAGAAAGTAGTTACTCTACAGGTAGCCCACTGTCATGCCAGAGGAAGTGAAAGATTACTGTACTGTAGACTCTGGAAAACTGTCCCCCAGACTCGTTTTTGATGAAAAAAAGTTATACTTCTCCAGGGTCTCTTTAAAAAAAAAAAAAAAAAAAGGTTTTCAGCAGCTTTGTGTGTTCTTTCACAGTGTCTTTCAGGATTTCTTAATTTCTTTTTCGTTTGTGCTTAAAGTAAAATTTAAAATGGTTTAAAAAAGGATTTAGGATGATTGCTGAATATCCTAAAATTTCACTCGTGGGCAGCTGAATCCAATTATGTAAACTGGCATTTAGATAAAAATTCATTAACACAAAGTACTGTGAGATTGTGTTTCGAAAAACAAGCCTTTTAAGTAGCTAGTCAGCTAACTATTAAGTGTAGATAATTATCATTTTTTATGACATGCAGCACTATGCAAAAGCCACCTAATTTCTTCACATTTTGCTTCCAAAGTGCCAGACCTTCCTTGAATGTCTTGAGGTATACAGTAGTTCTCCAGGCTTCCTGACAGGCTTTTTTGGCTTCCATTTTTGGCAGGATTTTGTCTCTCATTTTCAGGACAAGTCCCGGTACCTGTCCAGTTCCAGAGAAATGTTTTTTGCTTGTTAAGCCACACAGTGAACTGTGAATCATTCAAGCATAAAAAAATAATAAATAAATAAAAAAGAAGTCATGAACCAGTGAGAAACAGGTGCAGGTGATGACAGATGATCAGGCCGGTGATTAGTATACTGGTGGTGCTGAATGGTTGGAACAGACGAGAGGGGAAATGAGGCTGCTGCAAAGGTTCTTGCATAAACCACCAGTTAATGAATTCTACCTTTAGGCACTTTGCTGCCTGTTACAGTAAAACATTTGTTCCCATTTGCTTAATGTGATCAACATAATTTAATTTAATATGAAGAAATAAGGGATGACTCCAGACTTTGGAACAGTGCTGTTTTTTTAACAAGACTACTTACTTTTACAGGATATTAAATTCCAGCTGACAGTTCGATGCAAATCTTATATAGACAAATATAACTTGTCTGTAATAAAATCAAACACTGTCACTATCTATTGATCTAGAAGATAACTAACTGGCTATATACAGTACAGTCTGATGCCTGATGATTGTAGTATAATAAGTATAATATTTTAGACAGTGCATTACAGTGATAATATCAGTAAGCAACATTTATTAACTAAATATACAATATTCAGTAATTATTTAACATTTTATGAAAGACTGATTCAGTGCTTTTAAGGGGCACGTTAATGCAATAAGAGCTCAGATCTGATAACACAGCAGACTTGAAAGTTATTAACCTGTTCCTAGTTATTTGAACTGAGAATTATTGCGCTGTAATGAACAAATAAATTAACATTATAATTAATTTGACCCAAACTGACTAATATAAAGTTAATCATAAAGTTAATCATAGTCATAAAGTTGGCATGATAACAGATCATTTGGATGATTTATTTATTTATTTATTTATTTATTTATTTTAGCAGAGCCATTTAATGAACCCTGACTGCTTCGCTGGCTGATGTTGGTTGCCGGCTCAGTGCCTCATTACCCACGCAATGACGCCGTAATTTCTTGCTAAACATGAGGCATGATGGAGGGAAAAGTATACACAAGCGCACCCATGCACACGCACGCACAAACTGAAACTCCCTCTTGTCACTATGTTTATAATTAAGTATATTACATAGTCAGGATCTTTGCATGAAAGTCAATTATTTGGCAGCATATTTGAACGCTTTTTACAATAGTTGTGCCCCCTAATGATGCTCCGTGCTCGAATTTGTGCAGACATTGCAGATATTTTTTTTATGGACTGTTATTGAGAATCATCTTTCAAGCTTGTTATCTAAAGGTCTGATTGTGTGCTTTGGGACTCATTAGTTCACTTGATGGCAGGTGTGAAGTTGTGATACTGCGTGATGTACTATATGGACTCAGTAGTATCAATACTGGGATGAATTGTGTGATATATTGCAGCTGTTGTGATGTATGTTTATGGATGTGTATGTTTTATATCAGTAAGAGTTTCAAAAAGCTGATCTAGATGTTTTGTTGAGTGTCGAAACTTTATCAATCATGGGAGTCGGTGAGCTTATGGATGTGGAAGAGGGCAGATAGCAGTTTGAAAAATGTCTGTGGTTTGCTTCACATGTCTGCGGGGAAGACACCATCTTCCCTGGTTGGTAGCTGTCGTTTGATCAGGGAGAACTGGAAAATGGAAAGTGACCAAATTGTGGGAAAAATAAGGTTCATCAGCACTATCATTTTGTCTGTTTGTTGGTAAACCTATACATCATGAGTCAAAGATTAAGGTATCATCTGTCATATTTTCCATTGCTCATGTCATCCTCTCTGTCCTTCCCTCCACCTCCTTCTGTCTACTCCATCTCTTTTCCCTTTTTCTGCTATAAAGGATAAAACACTGTCATTTGGCACTGTGTGTGAGTTCCACTTCCCATTCTCATCATTTGAATATGGAAATATTCAGAGCGCGCCAGGAAATGCAAGGCTCACTTGGATGGTTGCGCGGGGAGCGTGACCTGAGCTGCTCATTGGAGCTTCATTCTCCCCCGTCTTTATTCCAGTGCCTGAAACAGCAAGGCTGCACCTCCACTCGCTCTGTGTTGACTGCTTTCTAAGAACAGACAGGCCCGGTGCTGAACAAGTTCCCTTCCGTAATCTCAGCCTCCGTCACTCTCTGCTGCTCACATGCAAATCACATGCAAAGCTTTCGTCTGCTTTCTTCTGCTCTCAGCCACATCAGAGGAAAGGGAATGTATTTTTAAATGAGTGACCTTATTTTATGCATGGTGCTTCTAAACTGGCGGGGAATTTGGACTAAGTTATCAAATTGCTCTAGCTAGTTAATCTAAGGCTGCTTTCCCTGAGCATAATTTAGGAGGTTATTTTGTTCTAGTGGCCTCAGTGGCAATGAAACAGCTCAGGAAGTGTGTTTTCTATCAACTGTTATCCTTTTAGGACCTCGCTAAGACACATCCAAGACCAATTTTATTTATTTATTATAATAAAGGACAATGATGAAGTGAGGGACCTTTTTTTTTTTTTTACTTTTTAATAATCATCTTAAATTTAATTTAGACACATTTTATGGCTGTGTGACTAACAGATTGGGACAGTATAACAACGGTTTATTACATTTCCCTCAATTTATTTGCCACAAGAAAGGGCAGATAAGATTCAGAAAATTAAATTAAGGACTTTGCTAAAGGGCCCTTTCGTGTATGTCTAGTGATCCTGGGATTTGAACAACCATTAACCAATGAACCACCACTGACAAGTGGTTAATATTTTAGTACTTTTAATGTGAACATATTATATAACAACCTAGCATTAATTAATTACTAAAAAAAAGAAAGATGAAAAAAATCAGTCGACATGATTTAATTAAGTCTGATTTAATTAATAATAAATAATTTACACTAAAGCGCTGTTGAAATATCAGCGTTTATTGGCAAGAATTTTCAGTAAGTGTCAGAGCTCTTTAATACTTTAGTAAAGCAACAACTTTAGGTTTTCCACCACTGGAAAATCCAGACAGAGTTTGGTTTAAGTCATCAACACCAGACAGTATGCTGTATTAATGCATGTGAGCTTGACTTTTTTTTTTTTTTGTAATGAATGCTACTTTGTTATACAATATGTTAACATTAAATGTTAAATGTTAAACATGTTAATTTGATATTAATACTACTAATAATAATAAACTATCTCTTTCACTCATTCCCTATACTGCATATCCTATACAGTGGAACCTTGGATTATGAGCATAATACCAAAACACTCATAAACCAAATCAAATTGTCCCATAAATAATAATAAAAACTCAAATTATTCATTCCACAGTCCAAAAATAATAAATAACATAATAATAATTAATACAATATATAAAGTAAAAATAAAAAAAATTAACCTGCACTCTACCTTTAAAAAAAAGTAAAAACAAATACTGACAGATAAGTGTTTCCGTTTGTGCGTGCAGTGGCCGTGTGTGTATGTGTGTGGAATTAGCCCCTTCCCTCGCCTCGTTTTACACAGTAATACTCCTCCTGCATCCCCCCACCTCGCTTTTTAAGTTTCACAACAAACACACTCACAACGGAAACACTGTTTTAACACGGAAAAAAAAGAAATCTCTCTAATGACACTCGCGTGAACGCATGCTAATGGAATCACTGCTGTAAAGTAAAAAAAAAAATTAACACATGAACCAGCACTTTACCTTTGAAAAGAATCTCAACAGAGCAGAGTTTTCTGTGTAAAGCAGAGAGTGTATGTCTGAATGTGTGTGTGTGTGAAGCTGGGGAGGGCAGTGTAAAGGCGAGAGAGTGTGCGTGTGTCGGTGTGTGTGTGTGTCGGTGTCAAATTACGCGATCGCGCACACACATAGGAGACACGCGGAAACAGATAGGTAGATGTTGATTATACCACTAAGAGACGAGTACTAAGACTCAGCAGGGGAGACGATTACCCACAATTCCGCAGCGCAAGAGAGAGAAAAATCATTGGCTCAGTTGTGATCACATGACGTTCGGTTTCAAAACAAGAGCGCATGCGTGATACATGATATTTGGCACTCGTAAACCAAGACTTGCTCGTTTTTCAAGTAAAAATTTATTAATTTGCTCATCTTGCGGAACAGTCGTAAACTGTGTTACTTGCAATCCAAGGTTCCACTGTACATGGTTGCGTATCCCAGGGGACTCAGGGCACGAGGTAGTGTACACCCTGGATGGGGTGCCAATCCATTGAAGGATTGGCACAAACACACATGTACTCATACAGTCACTCACACACTACAGGCAACTTGGAAATGCCAGTTATGACTCATGAAAATGACTTCATAACTGACTATTCATAAACAAATACCATTAAAAATCAATAATAATTAGAAATCCAAGAATCCAAAACTATGACTGCAACATTTCTACCACATGATTTTTAATTGTATTTGGTCATGGATACAATAGGTTCAATCATAAACACATCATACGAAGTGTATTTAGTTTTGAACGGGTCAAAAGGAAAGAAAGGTTATGACTGTTTGTGTGTGTGTGTGCTGTGTGTGCTGTGTGCAGAGTAGCTCGGTATTTACCCAAAGCTGAGTTTTAATATGTAAGGTAATTCTACCGTAGTGTACTGACCTGCTTTTTCTCCGCTTTGCCTGATGTTTGCTTTCCTATTATTAGAGGCACTTTATCTTGATGTCATATTGATTGCATGGCCTAGCCTGTGTAACCAGAAGACAGTTCCACAAGCCCTTGAAGGACAATTTCTCATGTGCAAGATTTCACCACTTCCCTTGCTTGTATCCTGGTCTACAAACACAGCTTGGAAACTGTGTCAGAATGCCTTTAAACATTGTGGTGCTGTGCATGTGTGTCGGCGGAGTCTATGTAGAATTTATGAGATGAAGGAGAGCATTAATAATCTGAATAAGAATCAGGGAAGCAGGAAGAGAGTGCTGTTATTTTCACTCCCTCCTCTGGCTTTCATCACGCTGCCAAACTCTAGCTCTTTTACGTTCATGGGACTGAGTAAAGACCATGTTGTCATAAACACACACACACACACACACACACACACACACAGTCAGGAGTGGTGCCTATTTGAATGCAATCCTTCTGTCATTACCATGGAGACACGTCTGCGATTTCTAATCCTGCCCAAATATTCCCAAATGTGACCAATCTGGTAATATTTAGGGCTACTTTATATCATCTAATCACATACTTACAAAACAAAAACTGGTTAGTATTAAGTTTTATCTTTATGAATTTATGTTTTTAAATTATTATTATTATATATTTTTATTCCTATTATATGAATATATACTTTTGAAATCAGTCAAACTGGTTTGACTTGATTACTTGATTTGACTGTTAAGTACGCTCACTTATCTAAATCTGGATCGTCGCTTTATTCACTTTATTAACAGGGAATCACCAGGGACCTCCTGATACCATATTATCACGATACGTAGGTGCCAATTCAGTTTGTATTACGTTTCTGTAAGTATCACATAAATAAAAATTTTTTTGGTTACAATTTGAAACAAAATTTGCAAATAATTCAGTCCTACCACACAGTCTGCTGCGTGAGTGACTAGTTTAGAGTACGCCCCCTATAGAGTTACAGAGGAATGACATTTTTTCATTTAAACGCAAACATATATAGAACTTAAAATTATTATTTTTAAAATTATTTCGGAGACAGTGGGGCGATATATGAATTTCCACACAATACATAACTGAGTCAAATTTTTCCCTCATCTTTACTTCTAACTGTGATTGCCAAAGAGAGAGAGAGAGAGAGATGAGTTCCTTCATGTTTGCCATTCCTGGCCTAGCTGTATTTTTAGCCACATTGTACACACAGGCAGCTGTAGGTCAGGCTAGCTGTGTGTCTGTGGCGACCTTTTAAACAAAAGCTCCCGCTGCCCCATCACAGCCGTGTCACGGCCACCAGGAGAAAGAAGAGAGGCCTGGCTTGGATGCTCTATCCTCTGCGCAAATGTCAGTTCGAGTTTGCAAAAGAATAGTTTGCTAGCATCAAGAGATATCTCCGAGAACAACTCACACATGTGTTATTACACCGGGGTGAAGCTTTACTGCCTCACAGATACAGTACTGTATGTCTGCCAGAGCAAACTCATTTTGCAAATGATGTTGACTTACTCTTCCACAACTGGGCTGCCTCTAGAAATTAAACCAGCCTGTTTGTTTGTTTTAATCAAAAACATATTGAAACAAAACAAAATGTCATCTGTCTCTGGCAATTAATATTCTAATTTCATTTACAGTTAATCAGAATATCCGGGGGTTAACAGGGGGGTATACTCGAAGCTATTGTTAATAGTTAGATTATTAAATTTATAATGTTTAAACAGTTTCTTCCTGCTGGCCATATTTTAATTGATTATTTGAAAAAAAAAACATTTCTTTAAAGTTTAATCCCTTTTATGATTCCCAAGTTTCTTTATGACATCTTTTTTGTTTTTTTTTAAAAAACAATTGGTACTGTATGCTCTAAGGCAGAAGAGAAGCCGTGCTGAAGCGGGTCTTGTGCATGGATGCCGGCGAGAGTAATGGAGAAGCTTAATTTGTGGCCTGCTGAGGAGGCGCACTGTGCAATCTGAAGAACAAAGCCGCAAGGCACACATACAACCACACACATTCTCTCTCTCTCTCTCTCTCTCTCTCACACACACGCACAGACGCAGCAACAAGCCCCTGTAATAGAGCCAAAATGGAACCCTGACAACCTAATCAGGGAGAAGAGAGGAAAAACCAGAGCAAAAGTAATAAATAATAAGAGAAAAGTGTGTGTTTGTGTATTAACGTTGCATTTTGGACTTTTGTGCTAATGATGTATTACTATCAGGGGCCAGCAATAAAGAAGCAAGAGTGGCACAAAGATTAAAAAAACGTCCAATAAGAGAAGGAATGGAGGGGAAGAGAGAAGTAGTGAGAACATAACATGAAAGATGAGGGCATGAGAGCAGGAGAAGGATGTGCGGAGTGAGCGATGGACTAATTTGCAATCTCTTTGAGTCGTTTTGTTTCAGGACGGACCATCATCAACTGCCAGTCATACTTTGTTGTCTTTCAGGAGTGTGGCATCTTAACTTTCACAGGAGTATAGAAAATATTTATTTAGTGAATTGAATGGCAGGTTGTATAAATGAATTTCTCAAGGTGAATTGGAGTCGGACTTTAAGGCCAAGGAGTCAAGCGATGCTTAGATCGTCTCCATGCTTATTCCAAGATGGTACTGTATGTGAAAGCTGTGTGTGAAAGTGATTGGGATTAGAATGGAACTTGTGAAAGTCCACCTTCTAAAGAAATGTCCATCCTAAAGACTTGTACTTAATCTATTTAGCAACATTGAACCAAAGAGAAAATGAGACTCGTATGAAGATCCCAGAAGGAAACTGAATGCGCCCGGTGTCATGCCCGGTGCCCAGATCATACTGAGACTGTGCTCCTCACCTCCTCTTATCTTAGTGCCTACAAAAGACTGTGATGACCTTGATCAAGCAGAGTACGACCTCTGACCATCTGAGAAGCGATGTTGTATGACTTTTAGCTCAGCCAGCTTACTTTCCAGGGTTGCGATGGTTATCGGCGTCTAGGATGCTGCTTCAGTTTCAATCTGAAACAGCATTGCTCTTTATCACTTTTAGTCAACTTGAAGTATTAGCGCTATACATAAATCTAGATCAACATTAAAATACAGTAGATAATGGATTATTAAAACCATTGGATAATGAATATAATACTCAGTAGATTTTAATGCATTGGGAACATTTTGTCCAGACTGTAACAAAAATAAGGGCTTTCAGCTTCCTGATTTATATTTATTTTGTTGCACAAATTTTGAAAATAATTTAAAGAATTTTAGTGTTACGACTTCCCCTTGACTGCTCCACTGTTTATTCCCATAAGCCATATATAGAAGAATGACTACCAGCTTGTTTATTAAATGGATTGTAAAGTCTGGGCTGGTATTAGGAAAAAAGTGTTACCGTGTGTAAACACTGTGCAGCTTGATGATGTTCCGTTTTTCTTTCTTTTCTTTTTTTTTTTTGCTATACAGTACAGTAAGTCGTAAGAAATGTAATAGCACAACACTGGCACAAAAGTGTCATATAAACCTTTAGCGACCTGCATGACGGGATTCAATCAGTTGCAGCAAAATTTTCTCCTCCAAGATTAACTTTTGTAATATTTGCAGATGCAGCATTATATTATTTTCTCTCCCTCTGGGCACCATTATAAGTATCAAACAGGATTTTACTGTAAATGCCTGGTGTAAGATCTTCACTGTTAAAGTTAAAGTGGGAAAAATACTTGGAGTGTGCGATCTGAGATGATTTGGGAAACAATTTGTGCTTCTTTTTTTTCTTTCTTTCAGTAGTCGTCACAAGTTAATCCAGTTAATACCATACAGTGCGTGTATTGGGCTCCTGAAAGGCAACACAGAATAAATAACGAATGCTCAATGTGCTTGTTCTAGATGTGAACTGGAAATTGGAACTTTTTCTACTATACATGCTTTGGTCTCGAGGCAGAAAACAACTACAAGAACATCTTCTGGAGGTCACCAGTGTTGATATACTCTGGTTACTAAAACCTACCTTATTAGGAGATGAATCTGTGTTACTAGATCAAAAAGAGACAAAGCGTAGATTTATTGATGTAACACTCCTTGCTGCCAAAAAAGCAAATCACTAAACTATGACTTTCTATGAAGACAAATGACAAAAGAAATTACATATATACATTCTATATATACTGTGTGTATATATGTACTGTATATATTGTTGAGTTTATTGTCACATTTATTTTACCTACCTGTTAAATGTAGATATTAAGTATTGATAATGGTATGATTATATGGGTGGAGTGCGTGGCAAATGGAGAATTTTCATCCTGCATCTACTTCCCGACATGTAATATCAACACAATTGATCTGAAATAGAAAACACTGACAATGTGTGTAAGGTCACAGACCGTGTATGCAGTAATCTTTTCCTGAAGCATATTAAGAAGCAGTTACTAATCCTGTTACTCTGGTCCCCCCCCCCCCCCCCCCCACATGGGCAGAGGTTCAAAGGGCAGGAAGGTCGAGGGAGTTATAAAATAGTAGTAGTGGATTTACTGAGCCTTGAATCTTGCTCCAATTTACAGCAGATTGGGTTGTTTTTAACCTTCATCCTTACAAGGAGTCAGTCAGGGCCAAGGACAGAGAGGTGATGACAGAGGGCACAATTAAGGAGATTGATTGACACAGAGCGAGAGATCGATGCAGGACAAGTTGAGCGATAATTAGAATGAGCTAGGATGTGAAATAGCTCTATGTAGAATTGACAAGAAAGAAAGCATGATTTTAATGCCATTATCATCTGCACATTGTATAAGTAGTAAATAAAGTAGGATTGTGCTACTTTATATATAAAGATTGTGATATATATATATACCGTGTGTGTACTGTATAGAGGTCAGTCAACATTTCTGATCATCTTAAAATGTCTCCTTGTCTCTTATTTGTGAAGCTGGCTGCACAGGAAGAGGCACAAGGCAGTCACTTTCACAGTCTGCATAGAGATATGACTGACAGGAGCGCATGGGATCATACACAGACTGATATTAGAGTCATATTTCATTGAAAATTCAGCAAGACACGATCAGGATTGAAGATTACTGCTTGTGGGCAGAGATAAGCCATCATGACATTAAAATGTCTCTGGAAATTTACTGGAGGGATTTAATTGACTGGAGAGTCCTTCTTTTGGTGTTTTGATGATGGAAGTGGAGAGCACTTTTTGACAATTAATCTCCAAAAACTTTCCATAATGTAAGTGTTCAATTGAGTTGGGATCTTGTGACTCTAAAGGACATAGATGTATAGATTCACTGTATGTATATTATTTGCATTGTCAAATATACAATTAACATTGGATGGTTGTGGGTTTCCCTCGATGCCACGCAACACAGACTTTACGATGGTAATTTATTTTAAATCGAATTCCATCCAATATGCTCATATCGGGGAATAATCATTTGCTTCCAACAGGTGCTTCTCTCCATTTCTCTAGCTTCAATCTGATTTGCTTCTGCACTCATGTAAAATAAAAAAAAATCAGGGAACAGTGTTATACATGAACAAACTAATTTTTTTGGTGAACAATGAATTAAGCGGATCTTATCGCAACTGAAGTAGGAGACGTTGTACATTCTGGTTTCTACAGTGATATTGCAAATATAGACATCTCGTCCTTTAATAGCAGCTCCTTGTTGCCTGTGAATCATATACAATGTCACAGAAATTGGTGTTCTGAGAGAGAGAAAGTAAGCGAGAGTGCACACACATACTGATTCATCTTGTGCTAAGTGAACCTACAGTAGCACTGTTCTTAGTGCTGTTCTTTGTTCTTTACATTTAACCTCTTTGTCTCCATCAATCCAGTTGAGTCTTGTGCAGCACCGTGGTTGAGGCTAAAAAAAAATGCAAAGATACTGTATGGTGAATTTAATGGTTGTAAAATATATTGTAAGGGAAATTTAACAGTCTCATTTGTTCATTAGCCTTAAGGGCATTTGTGGCTTAATGGTACTGTAAGATTTCCGCCTGCCATGTTGAAGCCTCAGGTTCAATTTCCACCCAAACCCCAGCCACCAGTCCCGAGCCTGGATAAAATGGGAGGATTGTGTCAGAAAGGGCATCCAGTGTAAAACCTGTGCCAAGTTGTTGTGCAGATCAGGCAGTCTGCTGTGGCAACCCCTTCAATGGGAGCAGCTGAAAGATTTGTTCATTAGCATTTGATAGCTAATTTTATTTGAATTGGTTGACGAGCTCAATATTATGTATTAAGGCATTGCATGGGGAAGTCAAACTTTCTGATTGCTTGGTTGAAGTTTTATCAGAATATATATATATAAAAAAAACATCCCCATAAGCTGATCAATGTAATAGCGCATGTTATCTTCATACTTTTAGTTTTAGTTTGTTCTAACGGCGGCACAGTGCTGTAGTGGTTAGCACTGTCGCCTTGTACCGCCTGGGTCCGGGTTCTATTCCCAGCCAGATTCGATTCCCGTCTCTGTGTGCACGGAGTTTGCATGTTCTCCCCGTGCTTGGTGAGTTTCCTCCGGGTACTCCGGTTTCCTCCCACAGTCTAAAGACATGTAGGTTAGGTTAATTGGCGTTCCCAAATTGGCCGTAGTGTGTGAATGAGTGTGTGAGTATGTCTGTGTGCCCTGCGATGGATTGGCACCCTGTCCAGGGTGTACCCCGCCTTGTGCCCTAAGTCTCCTGCGATCGGCTACAGGCCGCCCTTGACTCTGAATACAGGATTAAGCGGTATACATGATGAGTGAGTGAGTGAGTTTGTTCTAACTTCTATATGATGTAACTGGAAGCATTGACCAATTTTCTTCTTTCTCTTCCTTTTTTACTTGACTTTTACATGGCAATTACCAACCAAAAGTCTTCTGTTGCATAAGAAATAAATACCCAAAAAAATCTTTCATCCTCTTGGCACTGTGCCTGAAAAAAATAGAAATGCTTCATCGTAGTATAAAGATGATCCTTCAGAAGTACTTTGTAATGCATTGCAGCTTGCAGTGACACTTTCCTCAACAGGAAAAGCGCCTATACTAGTGGTCATATATTTGTTTTACCCCAAAGAGCTAAGATAATCACGTGTATGATTAGGGTGAATTAGTGGCATTACTTAAGGCAGCTGAAAATTCAGCCTGATCGTGTAGGGTGAACTTTGGCATTTTGTCAGCTGTTCAGCACCTACAGTTTCCATTAGCAGTTCACAGCCTGGCATATTTGCTGAACGGGGTTAGTTTCCTTATAATTAACATGGTCTTTTCCCCTAGTGACTTAGCCAGAGGAAAGTGTGCATTAGCTCATGATAAAAAGGAAAGCAACTGAGTGAGGGCCAATCAAGTGTGTGTGTGGGGGGGGGTGTATGGGGTGAAATGATGGAAAATGGAAGAAAGTGGTGCAGTGGCAGAGATAGAGTTGGAAAGTAAATGAGCTAATGATCAAATAATGGAGGATGCGTGAGAGACTGAGGGAAATGGTGCAATTCGGGTATATAGTGCAGGAAGTGGTAAGAAGCATGGCAGTAAAATAAAAAGAGTTACAATTAATATACTGGAGAATTGAAGGGAGTGGCTGCGGTTGAGAAATAGAGCGATGGAGAGAAAGGCTGTCAGGCAGATATGTTTCTCTGAGTGTCATTAATGAGAGTGGTAGCTTGTCCCCAGTGGGATGCATCTAAAGATTAGGGAAAGCACAGGCTTCTTCCATCCCTTATTGATCTCTCCCCTGATAAATGCAAATGGAAGGCATGCATGTGCTCCCTTCATTCATCTACCCTGTACACATATTTTCAGGCATGCTTTTTAAAATGCTAGCTGTACTTCAGAGATGGAGCAGAACTGTACATTTAAACCAGTCCCAAACTTGGAGCCATGTGATACCTGATATTTGATGAGTATTCAGCACATGCCTCTGTCCCAGCCTGAGATATGCACATCAGCTGTTCCCACTCTGACATGAAACACACGCCCGTAGTTTTGTCACTCGTGTGATAATTTATACTAATGTTCTGTTGATCGGTCCCAGCGTGGCCCTGTCACCATGGCACTTGACTGTCTCAATTCTGGATACAATTCTTTCACCCTGGGCAGCTGGTTAAATCCTCAGGGAAATATACGTCACTGATAAAATGCTAAATGCTTGCCCTTAATTTTTCATGGAAAAGAATCACTGGCTCTAGACAAAGGCCCACATCAATTCTCTGTGCATTCGGCTCATATTTGCTGTTTTAAGTGGTGCAGTATTGACCATGCACTGTGATTAATAGCTCTTTATTAATTAAAATGAAATCTTAAAAATGGCTCAGTTTGTTAATGTCCAGAGACTGATATTATATGAGTTTAGTTTTTAATTTCTTATACTCTAGTTATATTAGAGCACTGTTAAATTCATTAATCTTGATGATTGGAAGGTGTGGATTAATTTTCTGTAAAATAATGACAGTAGTCCATCTGTAATTTCAATTGAAAGTCACTGTTAATGTGTTTTTGCAGTGAGAATTTAGTCACAGAAACTTAATTTGCATACTCTAATCGCTGCCACGTGATAAATGAATGAAAACGGCATGATATTTTTCATTTGCTGAGTTTCTGTATAATTTAAAAAAAAAACATTTATCATTTCTCATTATTTATTTTATTGGAAAGGGTTGTCGGGAGCAGTGCTTCACAACAGCCCGTTTCTGCTATGAGAAAATTTTCAGGACTTCGTGCTGTATTATCTTGTCATGTATAGCTGGTATATTGTATACCAAGCCATGAAAGAAAAAAAAAATTGCAGCCACATTTTAGTGCTCTAAATTTCTACAAGACAGTTTACATCTCCAATTATTTGGTATTTTTTCATGTCATTATGTACTGTATCAAGATTCACTATTTAAGCTTTATTTCAGTTTTAGGGTACAAAAAGGAAACATGTATGATTTATTTATTTTGTTCCCTCATTTTGCGTCCACATTCCTCTACTTCATTCACTATTTTTACAACATTTTACTAAATTGTGCACATGATTAATGAAATGATGATGAATAACCCCCCCAAAAAAATATGATGTGACCACTCCACTGTAAGTAATAACAGACCTAACTTGTTCCATGGAAATTCCCCAATAATAAATGTAGGTAAAAACTGATTTAATCTTTTATTTTTTTAAGAAATAATACTAAAAACAAGGTAATCGCTCATAAATGTTATGGTGTAGACAGAATAACATGCTTTGAGGTGTGCTGTTATAGAAAAATAGTAACCGTCAGGATAGGCCAGAAAAAATGCACCGAGTTAAAAGAAAATATAGTGGAACCTTGGATTGTGAGCATAATTTGTTCTGGAAGTGGACTCGTATTCCAAAACACTTGTAAAGCAAATAGAATTTTCCCATAAGAAATAATTAAAACTCAAAATATTTGTTCCACAGACCCCCAAAAAATAAATACATAAAAAAATACAATATATCAAGTAAAAATAAAACAACCTGCAATTTACCTTTTAAAAAAAGTACAAATAAATCCCGACAGATAAGTTTTTTCATTTGTGCGCGCAAGCGCCGTGTATTTGTGTGTGTGGAATTAGCCCCTTCCCTCGCCTCGTCTTACACAGTAAAACAACTCCGTCTTCCCCCCCACCTCATTTTTTAAGTTTCACAACAAACACACACACACAACGGAAACACTGTTTTAACGGGGGGAAAAAATCACTCTAATGAGCGCGTACTAACGGAATCACTGCTGTAAAATAAAAAAAAAAATAATTAAATCAACCAACAGTTACTCGCAATCCAAGGTTCCACTGTATTAATATAACATACACTGCCTGATATGCCTGGTACTAAGGAGATTTGAAACAACTGAACCATCAATACCTGTGCACATCCATCAGGTTTGTGGAGGAAAAGTGGTCAGAAAAAAATCATGAATGGAGTTCACTTAAAGATTAGTTAAAGTAAGGCATTTCCATATACAACACAACATCATGATGAGAACTCAGGACTGGGACTAAACAGCTGTGTGGCCATAACAAAACCACATGTTAGTAACGCTAATCAGAGCTTAAGATTGAATTTTTAAGGAAATTTTTTCTCTTTTTTTTGCCAGGAATTATATTTAAATTATGGGCATAATTCCTACTAAAGTAAAATATTTAAGTTGAATAAAAAAATAAATAATGGTAAATAATGTAAAAAAATATATATATATATGTATACTGTATACATTTTATTATGTTTAACTAATTGTTTATGTTTAACTAATTCTTTGCATTATAAACTAAATGTATTTTAGTAAAATAGACATAATTTATTACTCCTAGTAATTATTCCTTACTCAGTTAATATTCAGGCTTGTCCAAAAGATTAAAAAGCCATTCATTCTATTGTATTAAATGAGAAAATGTCACGTCACGTCTGATTCACCTGCTCACTTCCGCTCCAGATTCCACTCCACTCCTTTGTTCTCACT
>QMIH01000530.1:0-17911 GCA_003987875.1 Clarias batrachus
GTAGAGTGTAGGATGTCTTAAAAAACTACAAATATATATTTAATGAACAAAGATAAGAGGTCTGACGACTATTTAATTCAAATAGTCACAGGTAGTGTGTGTGTGTGTGTGTGTGTGTGTGTGTGTGTGTGTGTGTGTGTGTGTGTAGGTTTTCTAAGGAAATGAGCTGCTTAGTTTTACTTAATACCTGCAGAACCAGAAACACTCACACTGTTAAAACTCACACACTCTCACTCACACACTTACACACACACTCACATCCACTCACAAACTTACACACACACTCACTCACACCCACACACACACACTGTACCTGAGACTATATTTTAAACACACACACACACACACACACACACACACACACACATACACTTACTCACACACACACTTAACTACATCCACTCTCTCTCACACACCCACACCCACACCCACACACACACACACACACACACACACAGCTTCTATTTTCATGCAGCAAAACTCAGATTTGTATTCTGGTATTGCAGATATTTTCCTGTAAGATTTAATTCCAAACTAATGTTTGGAAATCAGAAATGTTTTTGGTACTGACTTAATAATCTCTAGAATTAAAGGTTTTATCTGTATGTTGGTCAGAACTCACTCTGCTTGTGGGCAGTGATGAGTCAAACAGTTAAGGCTCAGTGTTACTGATCAGAAGGTCGGGGGTCGAGTCCCAGCACCACAAGTTGCCACAAGAGCCAGGCCCTTAACCCAGTCTGCTCCAGGGGGCGCTGTAAGCTGACTGACCCTGTGCTCACGTCCTCCTTACTGTGATATATGAAATTATTTTACTGTGCTGTAAAGTCCATGTGACAAATAATTCATTGCTATTATTAATCAATGATATCTTTATGTTTCATACATTAGAGGACCAGAAACCAGTCTCAGAAAAAATGTCTCTGTCTGTCTGTCTGTCTGTCCAGCCAGAGTATGTCTCAGCATCACACAAATCTGTCTGGACTGAATTTACTGAATCTTTTGCAGTACTTAGATCTCTGCCTGAAGTTTAATCTGTACTGTAAGTGAAATCTAAATGTTGGGTAAAAGTGATGTTCTGAACAGTTATGGTCGGGGTTTAATAATCTACTTTAAACAGGGAGTGTATGTGTGTGATGATGAAAGAAGTACAACTTAGTGTAAAGAAGGCATAATATCACTGATTGCATTAAAGATCAGCAGATTATTATTAGATTTAACATTTTAACTGTTTATACAAACTCTTTAATCGTTAATGACGCATACTAACGCTAATTCTTTTTTAAATTACATAAATAAAACAGGGTGATAAGACTTTTACACACTACTCTGTGTTTGTGTATAACATTTATATATTATACAGTATATATAGTGTGTGTGTTAAATATTGGTTTTCTCTATAATAAAAGTAATTAACTATAAAAGCTTTTATCAATAATAAAATGTTATTATTCTGTTGTATTAGTAGTTTATTAAGTATTTTTATAATACTTTTTATAAATATTCATACACACATATTTTATCAGATATAAAGAAACATTTGCTAAATACAATTTCATGCCCTTTTGTTTTAGTATCTGTAACTTTTCTTTTATTATTAAATCTTTCAATGATCTTAATTATTATTCAGATGAAACTTGGCCGATTAGATTTCACATGAAAATACCTGAAAAATGTTTTATTCTAAAATGCAAAATTAAGATATTATTAAGATTATCCTTAATATTACACGGAATGCTTTAATTTAAGCACCAGTTTTACAGGTCATACGCGTCTAGAAGCTTACATCAATACTATTATCAATACTCAAAGAAATATTCATTTTAAATGATTATTGTTTGAAGTGAGACAGTAGAGCGCTGAAAGATTGCTGTTTTTTGGGGTCAAATATAAAATCATCTCTCCAAAACATGAAATTTTTAGGGAAGTGAGATCGGTTCATGTTACATAAACTTCAGATGGAGCTTCTTTGTCACACACACATTTTCTGTATTATATGTATAACATACAAATAATAAGAGCAGCACCAGCACTGTGTTTTGTTGTGTTGTTATTGTTATTATCATATTAATCACAGGTTTTATTAATCACTCCATCTCTCCCAGCAGTGTTTCTGACATCACAACTCACACACTGAGCACTGCGCATCAACTCAACTTAAATGATTAATGCTAAATAATTAATAAATTAATTAATTAATAAATTAGTGAATGAATGAATGAATGAATGAGTAAATATTTATTAAATTAAGTTAATGAACATAAAAAAAACACACAACTGCTCTAGTGCTCAAGTGAGAAGAGAGACTTCTAGGGTGTACGTTAAAAGTTCATTTTTCATTCATTAGAATATTCCTGAACCCGTGTTCTGACTCGGGGGGCCGGACCCACACCCCTACCGTGTGCACCGCGCCACTGTAGTGTCTTGTGGGCTGGATCTGAGACGTTTTATAATATTTGTTTAAAAATGTTGTTATTATTAAAGCAGGAGGTGAGCAGGCTTATGATGCTGTTTGTGTGTGTGTGTGTGTGTGTGTGTGTGTGTGTGTGTGTGTGTGTGTGTGTGTGTGTGTGTGCGCGCTGTAATGTAGTTACAGCGGAGAATCTCCAGGGTGCGGAGGGAGGAGCGGAGCGCTGGCTTTCACTGCATGACATCATACTAGAAGCAGAACTTATTCATGTTTATTCATGAGGTGTTTGTGCGAAGTGTGTAATTCCTCAAACCATACGAGATACAAAACGAAGCAGCGTGTTTAAAATGAGCTGAACACACACACACACATACACACACACACACACACACATCTCCATGTTAGTGTACGTGTGATGCAGCAGAGCATCAGGGAGAACAACAGGCAGAAATAATAATCAGATGCGAATAAAGACACTCGGTGGACACAAAGACAGAGCGCGGCTCCACGTCCACACACACACACACACACCATCAATGTTCACTTACACACTGAACGAAAGCAAAAGACAATGTACGCTATCTCCATGCGTTTATCTTTAATGTGGCGCACAGTGAGCAGAGTGACAGAAATAAACGTTTATGCATTTAGAAAGTGGAATATTCAGTGAAAACACACACACACACACCTTCCATTTTAGTTTTTTTTTAAAGAAAATCAAAACCAAAATCAAAAATGAAATCAAATTGCATTGAAGCTTTTTAGAAGACTTTTTTCAGCGAGCGCTGAAACAATGCCGTCGTCTCAACTCTGAGAAGAGAAGCCATCTTACAAACTCAAAAAGCAAAGAAAGGAAACATGACACTGAACTGAAACACACTGTAAAGTCCATCATGTGTTACACACGCCGTTCACTGCCAACACCGACAGCACTAAACTCACACACACCTGTGAGGAACCTGCCAGGTCAGTCCTCATGTAACCTGTAGCATAAGGGGAGACAGAAATACAACCAACCTTTCGAGGCAGTGGTGTGTCCTCCTGACTTGGTCGAGTCCAGACCTGCGCAGGCCTGGCTCTCCTCGTGGGCCGCGCGGGCCGGGTGCGGAGGCGTGTCGTCGTGGGTGATCCTTGGGACTTCCCTCAGGTCCAGAGCGATGTAGTTGAGGTAGCTGGACGAAACGTTGCAGCGCGTTCCTCCAGGAGCACAGTTAGCAGTGAGGAGAACTGACTCAGGAGATCCCTGATCTTCCGTGTAAGACCACACGCTATCGAACGAGGCAGAGTTCTGCCATCGAGATCCTTCAACAAGATTCACAATGGCAGCAGCTCTGGCAGCACATCCACCAGGAGTGGCACCGGGACAGGGGTAGAAGGTCTCCGAGCTGTGTCTCCTCCTGCCCTGTGGATCTGCCCTAATGACCTTAGGTTCCGATTGAGGGCTGGGTGACCTTTCAGACACACAGAGGTGCTGGATCATCCTGGAGGGACTCTCAGCCTCTCTGTGAACGTTCTTAGTGACAAAGTTATTCTGAACCTGGCCGTAGGTGCACCCTAAGGGGCGTGCGTAGTTCGGAGGATTCCACGGGGCTACGAGGGAGTGCCGAGGTGGGCGGTTCTTCAGGAGGTTGTCCATGTTTAGGCCTATGTAGTCGTGATCAGGTGAGGAGCAGCACATCTGATAGCAAGGCTGAGAACTTGGCACTGCTGATGGGGAAGAGGCTTCATGAGGAACTCGATCTCCAAACTCCACGTGGATGTAGTCTCCTGGACTGGGAGGGCTCTGAGGTTCGTCTGGAGACTCTGGAACATATTCTGATTTCCTGCGATCCTCTCGACATGGGGTTTTGTAAGAGCGTGGAAGTGAGAAATAAGAGCCGTATGATTTAGGGCCTTCGGGGGAAGCCTGTCTGTAGCCTTCAGCACAGCCGAGCTGTGACATGTCCATGTAATCATCGTACTGAGTTTGGCTTCTGCTGGAGGGACTAGATATTCCTGGAGATGTGCTGTCTTGTGGCAGCATCATCATGTATCCATGTCTGTCCACCTGCTGCATGGAGCAGGGATGAAGGTGCAGAGCGGCCAGGTGATTCGCACTGGGTTGCATAGGGGTGTAATCTGTATGAGGAGAGGGGACGACGCTGTATATCATAGGCATGTAGCCGTCATCCCTAGGCAGTTTCTTCTGACCGTCTGAGCTGAGTGAGGGAGGCCTGTTTGGGTGATGTAACTCAGAGTAAGATTTATAGCCTGCTTTAAGGAGGCAGGAGCACACAGCGTGCCGCTTTGACTCCACAGGGCTCGATTCATCTAACGAAGCTGAAGTCTGCGTCGCTTTTTGGTGCGTGACACCTAAACTATTAGCAGGTTTTGGTTTGGCATAATGTGTGAGTTTGAGAAAAGTTCTTTCCATATAACTGCTCTCCTCTTCGAAAGTCCTGACACCGCCATGCCCGTCTTTGTACCAGTCCATGGCCATGTAGTCCGACAGTCGATACTCTTCCCTAATGGGCGGAGTGTCACTGTGCGGCTCAGGCGTACTGCTGCTCGCACGAAAATATCTAAAGTCACACGGGCTGGGGCAGAACTCATCGGAGGAGTTAAAGCCTCCATCACTAGGAGAGCCGCAGATGGATGAGCTGGAGGGTCGCGTGTGCGTGTCCGAGGCTGAACCGTGGCCGCTGCTGCTGGAAACGCTGATGGGGCTCGTAGCAGAAAGGAAGTGGGAAACGGGGAGAGAGGCGGAGCGAGTATGATAAGCAGAACCAGGTGAGGCATGGGCACAACAGCCCCCGCTCTCCTCCCGGCCCAAGTTCAGACATGGCGTGTTCAGGTGAAACAAGCTGCCTGTGCCCGAGCTGAGAGGTCGATCTGAGGTGCCCTCGCCCTCGCTGGAAGTTCGGTAGCGCTGTCCTGTAACGCCTTTACTCTTTCCTGTCATTGAATCGGTTCTGGAGGCACGCTGGAGCCCGGCCTGGCTGGGAGGGAGGTTGTCGAAGTGGCGACGCGTGGTGATAAAGGGTATCGGGTTGGATCCGGAGGACTGGCTTTTGCTCCGTGGCCTAAAGTCCGGAAACGCTTTTAAAGCCTTCATGGTGTCAAGAATGGTCTCGTGCATGTTCTGAGCCACAACAGAGTCCTCCACTTGAACCCAGATCTCACCCGGACCGATAGAAGAAGAGCGTCCCACTTCGATGAAGAAAAAGCTCTCAGAATGGCCGCAGCGGCGAATGTTCATCAACGGCAGGTTCACAGCAGGGGTCTCGGAATTTAACTTCACCAGGTGAATTGTCTTGGCGGAAAGGCACAGACGGTACACCCCCATTAAATTCTTAGTCTGCCCCAAACCTTTAGGCTTAACGTTCACCTGCCACACCTCCTTAAAAATGGTCCCAGGTGAAATGGTCCCGTAGCCGTCGTCTAACTCGTCCGTGTCCAGCTGCCCCTTTTTGCCTTCAGTCATGAGTTCAGTGAGGGCCAGGTACCAGTCGTCCTGCTCCTGCTCAGTGTCCGCCACCATGGCGAAATACTCGTCTTTAGTATAAAGAGCGATGAGGTATTTGTTCTTAGCGTCAGCCCTCTTGTTGACAGTGAAACACTGGGACAGGTAAATGACCCTCTTAGGGGCAAACGCCACACCGGCAGCTGAAGCAGCAGCTTTGAGGGCATTTCTGAATTTTTTCTCGCTGTCATAGTACTCCAGACGACTGGGCCCGAGGTTACTGGGTCCTCTCAGCACGAAAAACCTCTTGTGTCCATGTTTCTGTTTCCTCAGATACCCACACTTCCACACGTCGGCGTCCACGCTGCCCGAGCACACGGCGGCAGCGGCGGCCAGAGCGGCGGCGGTAGTGTCGGTGCTCAGGACGCGGCAGAAGGCAGAGTCGTGGACCTTGTACTGGAGCGCGGGGAGGTGTTTCCTCAGCACGGGGTCCTGAGCGTTCTCCTCCGGGAACAGGTGATGCACTCTGAAGTGGTACGGAGGCGGATGTCTCCTCTGAGCTGCGCCGTGAGGGGGGTGAGGGGGATGAGAAGAGGCCGATGAGAGCGCGGGCAGGCGCGGGCAGCAGGAGGAGGAGGAGGAGGAGGATGAAGGCTCTCCACTGCCTGCCGTTTTCACACCAACACGACGCGGCTGAGCCTCCAGCGACAACATCCCGCTGTTATCGCGCGGATCCTCCATGAGCTGTGAGATTAAAGGTGACTTTACCTCAGGAGCGCTGACCGCGGCCCATTTCTGTGGAGGGGGGGAGAGACGGTGAGGAGAGAGAGAGAGAGAGAGAGAGAGAGAGAGAATCTCAGCTCCGAGTGTTCGTTCAGTCGCGCTGTGGGTGGTGAGGATGATGATGATGATGATGATGATGATGATCCTCTCCGTGCCGGTGGATCGTGAGCGCGAAACGCGGCGGCTCGACGGACGCACCGGACTCACGCGCTGCCATGATCCCGCTTTATCTCTCCGCTTCACTCATGGTGGCTCTACACATCACTACGACCCAGCGAAAACATCACGTGACCACAACGTCAGCGGCAGGTTCAGGGCGATAGGGAAGGTAAAGCAGCGAGGGGAGGGGTGGTGGGCAACCAGGCTTCTGATTGGCCAGAACGGTCACAAGGGGATTTGACTGGCACCGTGAGGAACCAATAATATGGATGAATCCGCCAGTCTCGAGCGGCTGATTGGTGTGTCTGGTGCTGCGTGCAGACGGAGGCGGGGCTTGAAAAAGAAAGGGAAAAAAATAATAAAAGATGTGTAATGAGAATAATGACTCGGTGCCTACAGGAGAGGAGACAAAAAGAGCTGTGTGTGTGTGTGTGTGTGAGAGAGAGAGAGAGAGATCACATCGAGCTCCAACACTGAGCTCCAACACCGAGCAGAACAAAGGAAGAGCGAGCCGGGGTTAGCGCGCGCGGAGTTATACCAGGGCTCCGGGTTTAACACGAGCGCGTTACAGTCTCACACACACACACACACCTCTGTCTGTGTTTATTTATAACAAACGCTATATCTGTGTAGATGTTCAGCGCTGTCTGTGATTTGTGTTAAAGAGATCTCATGTACGTTTCTGTTTCTGTGACGTCAGAACAAATAAACCCAGACAAACCCACAATGTTGTTCACACATCTTTATAATCACCTCATAGTGCATTATTATTATTATTAGATCGATTTTCTCTCACGTGCTAACAGGCGAGGTGTGTGAGACGGGGATAGGGTACACACCTGTCACCTGTCCATCACACACAGAGGAGCCCGAAAAACTGCACACACACACTTCAACATGAACAACATACACAAGCATATTGCAATATTTATGTCTGCAGTTTTTTTTTTTCATCCACAATAAGTCCTGTACTGCTTATAATTTCCTGACAGCAGGTGTGTTGTTCTCCAGTGTGGTTTAGAACTCTATGATTGATTTAAATTATAATTATGAAATAAACTATGTGATCCTGAGCTCAGGTTCAGGTTCCTGTCTGTGCAGAGTTCCACGTCTCCTCCTCGTGTCAGTGTGGGTCCAGATTCATTTCACTTCCCACAAACACGACAGGAACTGGAGTATACAGTATATATATCTATATATATAAACACAGTGTACAGTATACACATAGAGGGAATGTACACACACTTTAAAACTTGACTTGAAGTATACAGTAATGTGTAGTATCATGTTTCTTCTAACGTGTCAGTAGTCGTAACACTGTGTGAAAATCAGAAAACGAAGAAAGACTATAAACAAGTTATAAAATCCAATAGACTCAAATTAATATATTTCCTTGTTAAATTAGTTCAGAATTAGAAACTATAATTAAGTAATTTCATTCTTCCAACACGAGGTTCGGGTCGATCCTCTTCCTGCTCACTGGGAACAGAGTCTGATCGTCTCCTGCTTAGCGTCAGAGTCCCATTTGCTATTTATAAACATTCCAGCCAAATTCATCTGAAGAGCCTCTTACTGAAGTGTCTGATCATCTCCAGGTGTCCAGAGCACTTCACCTTTCCACTCTCATACACACCACATCCTCCTTAAGTACAGAATGAATCACTTGTGCCCACTGCGATGAAAAGTACCGTAACCTCCGGTTAAAAGAAAGAAGCTCATGATTTAGATTCCTGCACGGGTTTCACACTGAGATCCTTCAGGGTTCTTCAGTCAGGTGGTATAACCCATGTGCTCTCCTCATCTTTTCCTGGTTTTATGGAATGAAGAAAAGATGCTGGAAAATGTTTCCTGTTACATTAATGAAATTGAAGTCAGCTTTACTCGGTCTGCTTTTGAGGGCCAGGTCTCTCACAGCGGAGCCGTTAATGATGGTGGATCATAAAATTTTCCTCAGTGTAGTCCGGGTTGGGCAGCTGGGCCACGTGTCTCACCACCAAAATCTTCTTTACTGCTTTCTGCAGCAGCTGCTTGAAGTCACGCACCATCTCTGACCTGCAACACAGCAATGAGCACCATGAGTTCCGATCATCTCCGAGAGCCCTCGCTCCTCCGGGTTCCTCAGGAGACCTGTCAGGATCAGATCAGTCATTTCACACAGTTAGATAAGGAAACGGAGGCAAGCTTGTAACTTTGCCTCAGCTGGTTTTATTCTGTCCTTCACCAAACACCGGAGAACTTCATTCCTGCCGACTGCTGCAGAGTTCATGTGAGATTATGGAAGAAGGGAGGCTTGTGTGATTGAGCACTGATGTGATATCCAGGAATTTTACTCTAATTATATTACATTAGCGGATGATGATTACACTTTACATGCAGGTGATCCGCAGTGTAACAGTAGACGAGTCCTGACTTCTGACTCTGTGATACAATGATAGACGAACCAATCCACACATAAATCTAGAGTGATTGACAGTTCATTCATTAACTGATACCATGTGGAAGCCCCACCCTCTTCCACCATCTCACATGCTTCCAACTGGACTTAAATAAAAAATAAATATTTCATTGTTTGTCACAGGAACTGTACAGAATCGTGAAATCAATTTTTCGCATATCCCAGTTAGGGTCAGAGCGCAGGGTCAGCCAGGACACAGCGCCCCCTGGAGCAGATAGGGTTAGGGGCCTTGCTCGATGGCTCAACAGTGGCAACTTTGCAGTGCTGGGACTCGAACCCAGAAGCTTCTGATCAATAACCCAGAGCTTTAACTGTTTGAGCCATCACTGCCCCTGCGGTGCTGCACGATCTCACTTTCTGTTACAATAAATGGAGAATGTTTTAAATGAACTAAATTCTGTGTGTTCCACTTAGTGAACATTGCACATACTGTGTATTTAGTTAGCATGAGTATTTATTAGGAACAGTACTGACTGAGAATTGTCAAAAACAGGTGAACCTACTTTCAGTTTTGTTCTTAAAAAGAAAAAAAAAAGATGAACATTTTGACCTAAAAGGTTAAATGTTCTAAATTGAACCTCGTATCTGTCTGTAAGCAGCTCCTGACCTTACAGCTGTAATAATATTCCTCCTGAAATAGTGGAAATGCTCGACCGTGTTGCAGGCTGTCAGCTCTGGGTGATGTAATGGTAAATCTCTATATAAAGTATCACACAAGCCCAGAGGAAAGTGTATGAGGGAAAGTCCTGCTGCGATGGAGACGGCAGAAATAAACGAAGCATAGTCAAAGCTTTACAGTCGATATTTTTTCTGCTTAAGACACACGTGGAGACGAGCAGACATACAGGACGTGCGATCAGTAAACAGATTCTGTAGAAAGGTGTCTTCATGAAGCATCGGAGCTGTTTAATAGGATCAGATGAGGATGAAGAGGATCAGATGAGGATGAAGAGGAGCCGCGAGTGCTCGGAAAGACTTCCTCCTGGACATTCTGTCACGACTACACACACACTGTACACGTTTCACACACACACTAGACAGATAAACAGGTCACACTGATAGTCTGAGTGTCAGTCAGAGCCGCTCCACACACTCACACACACACACACACAAACACACACGTGTGTGTGTGTGTTCCTGGACTGAATGATGTTAAACGACGCTGCGCTCAGATTCTTCATGAACACACACTCTTCACTGCGTCACAGTGTATTTAAAAGACCGTTGCAATGGATTAATGGCAAAAACACTCAGCAGAGACATCAAAGGAAATGAGAAGTGAACACTGCAATGAGTTTAGATCAGGAACAGGGAGGAGACGTTCAAGGTCCAGCGCTGGATCCGTAACACACTACCTCAGTTCTTCTTCACTAACTGGGCCTCGGCTTTCTTCCGTTTGAATCGGGTGATTTCCTCCATCTGCAGGCCGTGGGCCATTTGTCTGAAAGATACATCGAAGAGGCCACGATAAACAAGCCAAACACAGTACAGGGAAAGGCGGGGAAAGGGGCAACCGGCTTCACTCCTGGAGGATCGCCAGAATAAGACTCTCTGACATCGCTTTGACTGTATGTGTATTAAACCACAACCCACAATGCACCTCCAGGAACAAAGACAGTTCCCCCTAACACAAGTGTGATGAATAAACCTACCCGGACTTTATCTCGGGGGGCACAGGGAGCGGTTTGGTGAAGCCCTCTTTACCCACCAGCCAGTAGGTTTCCTCCATCCCTTTGCCCTGCCAGGAGTAAAGTGTGTTTTCATCAGGGATTAGAACATGCAACATGTGCTCTGATCACACTGATGCTGCTCCTGTGTAGTGTGTGAATAAAGTGTGTGTACTGACTGAGCGGGGTCACGGTACACATAACTGTATTTGGTACAGAACAGCGTGAACTTCCAGCCTCTTAACACACAGTATGAGTGCAGATCAATCCCAGATGAGGATGGGTTCGCTGCTGAGTCCGGTTCCTCTCAAGGTTTCTTCCTACTGCCATCTCAGGGCAATATATTCTACAAAAATATAAATGATTCTCTAAATTCTATAAAAATATATTCTACGACTTACTAAGACGGGGGAATAAATCAGTGAGACATCAGTGGACACGAGAACCGACAGCGTCCTCGACCCAGAGGTGATGATGTGTGCTGTTCTGTTCTCAGAGGGTAAATAAAGGTCATCATGCATCTATACAAATTGTTACGTACAAATGTGTAAGTAGTTTCTAAGAGATAAATGCTTTGACGTTATTAAGTCAGGGCTACAGCACACGATCTCATGGCCACGCGTTACACTATTTTGTTCTCACACTTTGTGGCCACAGAAGAATTTTTCCGTGAATGTCATCAAGGGGCTCCGAAATAAACGCATCCCTCATAACCTGATGGAGTCCTTCACAAACACGCCTGAGATTTAACACAGAAGAAGCAGAAACTAGACTCTATATGATGGTGTAGAGTCAGTGCTTCTGAATCAACACACACACACACACACACACACACACACACACACACACGTCTGTATGTTGATGAAACTAATAATAAAAGTGGATGTCTCACTTAAGGAAGTGATTTATATCCTGAAAGACGCCTCGCTCCCTCTGCTGAGACTCGAGTGTCCCTGAGTTGTGTGAAAACAGTAACAGCGCCATCTTCAGTGCAAAGAGTGTTTTAAAATTTCTCTAAATATCCTGGATCTAAAAAACCGCCGGAGCCGCTCTATTTACTGAGTGCATGAGAATCTCTGGATCTGTGGCTTTTAACTAAAGAAAAATATTGTTGTATAATATCGTTCAGGAAATTATGGCCATTTTCCCTCATTTTGCAAGTTTATACTGTTCTGTATCAATTCAAATGAATTTGATTTGTATATCACTTCTATGATTGGTTATTGTCACAAAGCAGATTTAAATAATACATTATGTTCATTAATATTTTCAAGTTAAAGTCATAAAAAATGAAATTTTATAGTTTTTTGGTGACTTCACTTTAACGAAAACATCCTGAACTGTGGCTTCAAAAACTACAGACAGATAGATAGATGTGCGTGTGTGTGTGTGTGTGTGTGTGTGTGTGTGTGTGTTTATATTGTGAATAAAATGAACTCCTTTCAGAACCATCTGACTGAGATTTACCTTTAGTTCAGTTCCTTTCCGAAGCTGGACCTGGTACCCTTCCTTGAGCTCGAGGAGGATCTTCACCGTGGTGTGACTGACATGGATGCGGTACGCTGCAGACCACAGTGACACACACACACACACACACACACACACACACATACATTCACTGACAATCTGTTCTTATGAATCTGTGCTCTGTATAGCAGTGTCCCATGTGTCCAGTCCCATCCCATCCTGTGTCTCATCCTGTCCTCTGTGTCCAGTCCTGTGTCCAGTTCTGTCTTGTCCCCTGTCCTGTCCCATCCCATCCTGTCCTCTGTGTCCCATCCTGTGTCCCTGTCCTGTGTCCTGTCCCATCCCGTCCTGTGTCTCATCCTGTCTTCTGTGTCCTGTCCTGTGTCCAGTTCTGTCTTGTCCCCTGTCCTGTCCCATCCTGTCCTCTGTGTCGTGTCCTGTGTCCCGTCCTGTGTCCCGTCCTGTGTCCCGTCCTGTGTCCTGTCCTGTCTTGTCCTGTGTCCCATCCTGTGTCCCATCCTGTCTTGTGTCCTTTCCAGTCCTGTTCTATGTCTTTCCCTGTGTCCAGTCCTGTTCTATATACATTTCCTTGTTGATGACAGTATTATATATAAATACTATTTCAATGCTTTTGGAGAACCTGATTGCCTGTTTTTTGGGTCTGTAACTTTAAACTCTATAACACACTATACATAACATTTTGTCAGCATTACACATACTGGAGGCTTTATTGTTGTTTGGATATACAAGCACAAGATGGTCCAATGAAACATTAGGAATATAAGCCTGTCAGGCCGGACAGTCAATTAGCAATAATGTTCATTTTACATTTTAAATTTCAAAACTTTTCACCTGAGCAAAAGGCAGCGTTTCCCCCCTAAGCACAAGATTTATAAACACCCACCCCAGCTGGCTCCTCATTGTGTTCCCCTGCTCTATACCTCTGTTCCCCTCTGCACCACTGCAGCAGATTAATGCCAAGGCCTTTTGGTTTATCTCACAGCTTAATATCAATAAACTCTCATTCCAGCTTGTCGCTCTTTTGCCTTGTTTTTTTTGCTCTCATCACTAAACATCACGACTCGTCCACTTCTTACTCACGCATGCCAGTGGACTCCATCCGCGAGGCCGTGTTCACTGTGTTCCCAAACAGACAATAGCGGGGCATGGTGAGACCTACTACTCCTGCCACACACGGACCTGGAACACACACACACACACACACACACACACACACACACACACACACACACGGGAGTAGATCCGACATCATTCCCTAATCTGTGACTTTGGGCCTCTCACATGTTTGGAAGCATCTCTCTGTTTTGTATCTGGACGATTTAAAATGTTTTTTTGGGATATTTGGACGTGTACACAGAGGACGGAGACAGTCCACACTACTGACCCGTGTGCAGCCCGATCCGAATGCGTACAGGAACATCAGGCATGTGTCTCATCTTAAAGGTGCCCATAGCGCTGAGGATGTCCAGCGCCATGTTAGTGATCTCAGCGGCGTGCCGGTCCCCGTTAGGAACAGGAACTCCAGACGCCACCATGTACGCGTCTCCAATGGTTTCCACCTGAACGTCACACGTGTGGATTAGTTTTAGATGTTTGCCCCATAATAAATGCGCAGTGCCCGTGTAGGGTGCATGTTTATTTTTGTGTTAGCGTTCACGCCAGCTAATTTATAGTTCACTTCTTTTAAAGGTCACAAACAGTGTGTGTGTGTGTGTGTGTGTGTGTGTGTGTGTGTGTGTGTGTGTGCGCGTGTTTCTATATATACCTGACATACAGATAATCTAATTACAGAAGAAGAAGCATGTAATCTCTTATGTAGGATCCGTCTCTACTCTGTGCAAATCCCTCACTGCAACCCATCCATTCATTATCTATAGTACTTATCCTATGTGGGTCCTCGGGGGGGCGGAGCCTATCAGAACCAGGCTACACCCTGGGTGGCGTGGCAACTCATTACGGTGCACACACACACACACACACACACACACAGTACAGGGAATTTGTAACCCGGAGGAAACCCATCTAACACAGAGAGAACATGCAAACTCTACACACACTGTCCCGAATGTGGGACTCGAACACATGACCCGGGAGGGTGTGAAGCGACGGCACTATCCACTAAACCAATGCACCTTCTTGTTGCTGTAATATTAGTGTATTTTAATAAAAAGACTAATATATAATTAACATTAACGTATTTGAGTAATAAGACTCTTTACCTTGTAAACACGGTGGTTTCCAATAATGGCATCGAATAAGGTGTAGAGGTCATTCAGAAGGTCGACCACGTCGATGGGCTCGCTGTTGGCTGAGATAGTAGTGAAGCCCACAATGTCGCTGAAGTACAACGTGACGTTATGGAAGTACTCGGGCTCCACGCTGCCGCCCACCTTCAAGACGTCCGCTACAGAACTGGGCATGATGGGAAACGACACACACCTTATAGGGTAAAGACACTTGAAGATGTTGTTTGTCTCTAATACGTGTGTGTTGAGGATTTGTGTGTTAAACGAGAGTGTGTAAGACTTACGGAGGGAGCATCTGGGTGAGAAGTTTTTCAGTTTTCTGCTTTTCGATCTCCAGCTCCTCTGTCCTCTCACGTATGAGCTCCTCCAGGTTGGACGAGTACTGCTCCAGCATCCGCAGCATGGAGTCGATGATGTTCGTCTTCTTACCCTTGTTAATGTTTCTAAACTGAGGACAAACTAAAAGCTCATTCACAGCAAGGACACTGACACGGACACTGGCACTGACGGACATGGACACGGATAGGGACACAGGCACGGACGCTGACATGGGCACTAACAGGGACACGGACAGGGACACGGACAGGGACACTGACAGGGACACTGACACAGGGACACTGACACAGGGACACGGACAGGGACACGGACAGGAACACAGACAGCGACACGGACAGGGACACGGACAGGGACACGGACAGGGACACGGACAGGGACACTGACACAGGGACACTGACACAGGGACACGGACAGGGACACGGACAGGGACACGGACAGGGACACGGACAGCGACACGGACAGGGACACGGACAGGGACACGGACAGGGACACGGACAGCGACACGGACAGGGACACGGACAGGGACAGGCTGAGAGATTTCAGATGAAATGATGTCGGATAAAAATCTCATTTCACTGCTTTTTAAAATATTTCTTTCTATTTATAATACGCACTTTAACTTCAGTATATTTTTGGTTTAAATACTTCCCCCTTAATCCAGTAAAACTTTAAAGACTTTAATGTGCTGTGTATTTTCTCCCCCCTGACGCTGATGATTCTCCTGACTGCCGTGTGAGCTGAGACGAGGATCACGCCACCTGTTCGAAGATCTGCTCGAAGGCCGGTCGTCTCTCGGGCTGCTCGTTCCAGCACTGTGTGATGAGCTGAATGCACTCCGGAGGAGCGTAGTCCGGAGACACCACGGGCCGGCACAGCGGAGGAGGTTTCTTAATCTTTTGGATGATTTCTGTGACCCAGAGAACAGCAGTTTGGATAAAACTTTTCCAGAACACACCACGAGTCAGAATGAAGAGCTCAGGAGAACCTCAGGAGAACCTCAGGAGAACCTCAGGAGAACCACTAGGAGATTTTCCACTACTACCTGCCGCCACCTTTTACATCATATAACATTAAGAAGGAGCAGTTACAGTTAAGGCTGATTATTTTTACTCCTACAAACAAACGTCTCACTTGCAGGTTTTGTGATTTTCTCTACATAAAAGGATTTTCAGAATAATTTAATAAACTGTAAATCTAATTGCAGTCATGAAACTGCACCCCGTTCAGGTTCGTTGTTTTCCTCATTAGCCACGTTAGCGTTGGCGTGTGGGTGTTTCCGGCTCACCGTCGGCACTGATGTGGAGCATGAAGAAGGGAGGCGCTCTCAGCACCACCTCCTGTACGACGATGGAGAAGCTGTAGACGTCGCCCTCACGCGTGCCAAACTGTCCCGGGTGCGGCGCGCGCAGGTGCTCGGGGGCGGTCCACAGCAGATCTGTGTGAAGACGCAACACACTGAGAGCCAAATTTAATACGTCTAACATTCAGATCTCCATATCAGTGTCGACTGCAGCACAACACACACACTGACCGGAGATCAGGGATAAAATATTATTTCATTATTACAATCTGAATTAAATTGTCCAGATGATTTGATTCAATGTTTTATGAAACTGCTGCTAAAAAGATTAAGGGAATAATTAGTCCCAGTTTGACATGAACGCCCCTCTCTGTCTACAGTGTTCATGTAACTGTTCTGTATTTAATTCAGTTGTTGTAATTATTGTTCAATTGTTTATTAAATGATTTAAAACTTCCTTTTTATCCCGTTTTTATGTTTTTGTAGATAAAAGTATGATTGAAATTTATTTCAGTTATTTCTCACCGTCTCTTAGTGAATACCTGCAGTAGATCCTGACGCATGTAGACGTGTTTCAGTCGTCTCGCCAGGCTTTACCATTAACATGAATTATTATGATCATAATTAGGACCACACACACACACACACACGCAAAATTTAAGAAGATTCACTGGCACGACTCATTATTAATAATCATCATCTATAACACTGATATATATTGTTATATTTATTATACTTTACTGTAATTATCTTGTGTTCATTCTTTTGTTTATTCTTTACTTTATTCTTACGGTTCTTATTGCTGCTGGTCTCTGAGAGTTACTGTACCAAACTAATTTCATTGTTTCACTACATTGACAATAAAGTCTCTTTATCTTTATCTTTATCTTTTAAATGGCCAGAAAACGTAGATGAGTAACTGAACTGAACTTACAGTAATCTGTTATTCTCCTTTTATTTCATTTTCACTCCTTTTTTTTAATTTACTTTTTTTTCCAAGCCCGAGACGTGTGTGTGTGTGTGTGTGTGTGTGTGGCCACAAATCTTTCAGCGGTGTTGTTCATGTGCAGATGGTAACTTCAGCAGAACGTTTCTGAACTCCAGTGTTCTCCGGTTCAGGGACTTTATTATAGTACTAATAACAAAACAAACATTAACACGAAGCTGGTTGATGCATTCATGACCTCCAGACTGGACGACTGTAATGCATTACTGGGTGGCTGTCCTGGGTGGCTGTCCTGCATCCTCAATTAACAAGCTACAGTTAGTCCAAAATGCAGCTGCCAGGGTTCTCACTAGATCCAGAAAATATGATCATATAACCCCAATATTATCATCCCTGCACTGGCTACCTGTTCAGTTTAGAATTAATTACAGAATAGCATTACTTACGTACAAGGCTCTAAACGGTCTCGCTCCCACATACCTAACCAGTCTTCTGATACGCTACAATCCACCACGCTCCTTAAGATCAGAAAACTCCGGACTACTGGTAGTTCCCAGAATATCAAAATCTACAAAAGGAGGTCGGGCTTTTTCATATTTAGCTCCAAGACTTTGGAATAGCCTTCCTGACAGTGTTCGGGGCTCAGACACAGTTTCCCAATTTAAAAGTAGACTCAAGACGC
>QMIH01000530.1:19362-33111 GCA_003987875.1 Clarias batrachus
TCACACACACCCCTCACACACACCCCTCACACACACCCCCGTCACACTCACCCCTCACACACACCCATCACTCTCCTGCCATCTGGAAAAAGGTACCGAAGCAATCAGACCTCACATCCAGACTGTGTAACAGCTTTTACCCACAAGCCACCTCTCTCCTTAACAAAAACGGACTGGACCAATAAAACACACACACACACACACACACACACACACACACACACACAGACACATCACTCAGACGAACTAAATAACATCAGGACTGAACTGATAAACACACACATGCACGATCACTCTGATCTGATCTACAACCATCTCACAAACGGTGAGACCTGAACGGACCTGAACGGCTCGTCTGCAACATCTGCACTAATATTTATTTTACTTGCTATTTTCACACAGTTTTTCTAAATCATTGCTGCTTCTTCAGGAATGTCTAAAGGTTATTGTTTCTCCTCGCACTACCTCACCTCGTACCTCATTGCGATGTTGTGTTTGTCACGCTGGAGCTCCTGGTTTGCACACCTGCACGTGCACTTTGTGGTCTCTTGTCTATTGTTGTCATTTTTTGTATAGAAACAGATAGTTTTAGGTTAACTTAAAAATATAAAATGTAAACCTGTCATATCTGAGCTAGTCAGCTAGTTCGATGTCTTCGTTAGCTAGCTGGTTCCGGTATATTTTCTGTTGTTAATTGATGTTGTTGCATGTGTGTAGCACGTTGGTTCTGGAGGAACGTTGTTTGGTTTCACTGTGTGCTGAACTCTATACGGTTGGAATGACAGTAAAAGCCGACTTGACTTGACTTACTTGACGTGACACTCACCCTCCGCTTTAGGTTCTGTGTAGGGGAACCTTTGTGCTTGGAGAACCTCGTTGTACCCGTAGTCAGTTACCTTCAGCACAAATCGTCCATCCACCACACAGTTCCGGGACTTGAGTCGGCCGTGACACACACCCCTGTGATGAAGATACTTCATTCCCTGACAAGGTAAAGTTTTATTCTTATTTTGGGAATGGTCCCACTTTCATTCAGCCTTCGAGTCATTAAAGGTGGTTTGTGAAATACTTTGTCTAATCCAAATGTTAATCTTTATAAAGGCCTCATTAATACTCTGCACATTTAAAATGTTCCTTTACATTAGAATACGTAGTGCTTAGTAATATGATATTATTGCTTTTTACTTGATGATTGAACAATGATTCGCTCTCCTTTCTCTAGAGTTATTATTGTCCCTAGTGGCCAAACATGGGAACTGCCGCAAGTGCTAATAAATGGAGGCCCACAGGGGCGATAATCACGATGCCCCATTCTCAGTCTATGGACGTTTTCAGTAGAGGAGGACAGGACAGGACAGGACAGGACAGTTAAGGACTGGGTTGCCAGTGTTGAATGGATTTTTAATGCCAAACTGGGATAGTTTTTACTGATCAGTGGCGAATTAAATATTTTTTAAAAAGGCAGAGTGTAGGTGTAGTCAGTGTGTGTCTATGATGTACAGAACCAACTGTGTAGTAGGATACAGGACAGAGGGAGTACAGAACAGATAATATGTGTATAAAATGAATGTGTGCGCACTACAGCGACATGCGGCAGAGAGAAGGAAGGAAACGTGTCTCCATTTCCCAGCGACAAATTTATGGGTTATCTTCAGATGTTTTTGTAGATTTTAAGATGCAATTTAGAAACCTTTCCTGAACTCACTCGGAATGAACTGCTGGACTCAGAATGACTCTGGACTCTAGAGGACAGCTAGACTCGAAAAACTCTTTACATCGTAGCTTGTAGTGTAGGTGAAGCGTCTCAGGACGACTAAACTATTGGCTCAGACACAATCACCAGCATTTGGTCTGGATACCTTGATAAGATCCAGTAGAAGTGAAGACTTGAACATCCAGTCCAGTTTAACATCTTCATTGTGAAGCAGGTCCTCTAAACTTCCCCGAGAGCAGAACTCCGTCACGATGGCGAAGATCCCATGATCATGAAAGAACCCCAGGAACTGGTTCAGGTTCTCGTGACGGATGTCCTTCATCTGTTTGGGAAATGGTTGTAAACTATTTACACGAGTTAAAGGCATAAGGCATTTTAGAACTGTAAAGACATCAGTACAAAAAAAAACTTACCAGTTCAAAGACGTCACTGGTCTTTGGGTTTATTGACCTGAAGTGTCCGGATGGCAGCCGCTTCAGCCAGGCCCAGTCGCCCTGTACGGAACCGTAATAATCCCGTGAGAACCTGAGAACCGTCTCCTGCCTGAGGAAATGGGAATCGGATTCAAGCATGAGATAAAAGAGCCTTTACGGTACCTCGAATATGGCCACGTTGGTGTTCTCATAGCTGGACTCAGCAGTGTCCGAGATGGAGATGTGTGAACTCCTTCTGCTGTTCCTGTCTGAAGAACATCTCTCCGTCTCTCCTTTACCGTCGTCTGTACTCACTTTCTAAATCAGATCAAGAGGCAGGTTTGAGTTCTTCAAAAAATATAGACCTATAAATTAAAACTTGAAGCCAAAGAATGCTTCGTGTTATTTGGTGGTTCTAGTAATTCTTAAGTAATTAAACTAAGTCTTTATATATTTTTGTAGTTTATGGTTTTTTTCTTTATTATACATTGGAAAAAATGTGGAGAAATAAAAGTTATTTGTAATTGAATCGCTGATCAGTGGATTTCACACAGGATATTGTCCTCGGCGTCAGTAAAGTACACGATGACGCCTCAGGTCATGAGTACGAGACTGACCTTGTTACTGAGAGAGGGATTGATGAAGGTCACGTCATCCAGAGTGAGGAGGATCTTATTGGGACCTCGAACCATTCTAATTTGATTGAGGCGACGTCTGCGTTTAAAATCAGCAGCGTGAGTGAAATAAATCTGCACTTAACACTGAGCAGACAGTAGTGTAGTGAAAATAAAAGAGTAGCTTATGGTATTCCTACCGTGTACAATATCCCAGGCTAGTAATGAAAAATATAATGAGAGCTGCTGAGACGAACACCTCGAACAGCACGAGCGGGTCCACTCCTGGTGCAGGACAAAGAAAAGTACATGTATAATGTATAATGATGCTACCGCTAAACTACTGAACCAAACCCATGTACCTGTCCAGGCCCAGCCCTACCTCTGGTACAAAGACGCCCTCCAGGTGTGAACCAGCATCTGGAGTCGGCTTTGGGCTGAGCGCCTCCAGGGAAGTGGATGGGTCTCCCGAGGTAGCGGACGACGTTAGCCTGGACATCCACGGTGTGAGTGGGATGCAGTTCCCAGGAACGACCATCTGTATCCAGAACCACATAGTCCAAAAGACTCATTCCAGAACCATTGGTGCGAATCCTCTGACTGAAGCCTTGGAACGCCATGTTCCCGGTGTGACGAGCGAGATTTGCCCCGGAAAGCCAGGACGCGGACTCACGGACGTTCTGCAGGGCATTGGCCATGAAGATGATGGAGGTGTAAATGGTTCCAAACAGAGGAGACACCTACAGGGGAGGCAGGGAGCAGGTCTTAATGTTACCGAAACAATCAATCATCAGAGCAGTGAAGAACTTCTGTACTGCGCTTCAATGGCCGAGTGATTCCGATTCTTTTTCGATTCTTGAATCAGAAAGTGCGGATTAATCTTCTAGAACAGCAGCTCTGATAGAAGTTTCTTCTGGAACATCATGTTCATATTAATGCACTCGTTGTCGTTTCCATAGCAACAGCTTATTCGCAGGAACTCGAACCTAAAATCTAAACTTAATAATTAATAGATCTTTATTACTTGAGAAGAACCTGGTGAGGGAACGAGTGTTTATAGCTGCTATAACGTAAGCGACAACAGGAACTCAGTAATAAATAAGAACCTGTAGTCGTGGTCAGACCGCTGTGGTGTGAGAGGAAGACAGAACCTCGGGCTGGGATGGTGTGACACTGATATCACCCTGATGTGAAGTAAAGCGAGTAGCTTCTTACTCTACAGACTGTAGATGTGCAGAGTGTTTGTGAATCTTTGACACACACTGGGGTGAAATGGTGGGGGTTATACCTCATGAGGTTTAATGTGTCCAGGCACCTCGTTGGACCTGATGGCGTCCTGGTAGGCCTTGTAGAAGGAATCCTCCTCGGAGTCCATCGTGATGGTTAGCACCGAGTCGTAGGCCAGACGTAGCTTGCTGTTGCTGTGCAGCGCGTGATGAGCCACGTGTTCGTACGGCAGGCTGTAGAGCAGAGTGTCATACGGAACGAACACCACCGAGCCGTCGGTCAGCTGCATGTCCACCGCCGTCTCCAGCAGCAGCTTCTGAGTTCTCCCACCGATCAGAGCGGAATGCATGCAGAGGATCACCACTGCGCAGACCAACACAAACTAAACGTGTTAATGATAGACATCTCCATGTCATGCTCTCGCTAGATTTTCAGGTGGAGCTTAGTGAATTGTACTGAACTAAACAAAGACATGAACATCTCCTAAAAGCATGTTGCCTTAAGTTTTGTTCATTTCTTAACTTTCTATATTTGACTAAATTAGCCCTTTTTCTTCACTAACGCCAGCTTACATCAGCATCGATCCTGAGAGAACTGGCTGAACACTCACACGCTAGCTAAATGTCAGTTATTTATATAACAGTTTAAAACTCCATATCGCTACAAGCAGCTAACGTACAGAGACTGAGTGATCAATTCAGAAAAAAGCACATGGACACAAATCGACAGTAGGTAAGAAATTAAAGTTATTTCACATTGCACTTTTCATTAAGATTTAAAAACACATTGTCCATCTTTTCATTCAAGCACCGCTTTTACTTTCTCTTTTTAAAGACGTCACAGTTTATAATTTGACCATAAATGACTTTGTCCACACTGATGCTTGTCTGCTGGTGAGCACATGGATCATTCATTACTCTACATTACTCTACATTACTCTATCTGATGATGATCATCAGGTTCGTCGTCACTTACTGCGAAGCTCCTTCATCGTCCTGATGGTGGAGAGCGAGTCGCGTATGCTGGCAGCGTCGTTGCTGGTGGAGATCAGCGTCCTGACAGGGAGGCCGTGGCTCCGTAAGGCATCAGCTACCTTGTAGGACGTGTCCACCCACACGTAGTCGGTTGAGGACACGATGGCCACGTTCGCCCAGTGGAAATGGTGCGCCACCGTCTTCAGCACCCAAACTGGAGACGGTACGGTGCGGAAGAACGTCGGGTGACGCGATGAGCTCTCTAGCTCGTAGTTTGTGCAGGACCAGGAGAAGAGCGCTTTGTTCCAGTTCCTGGTGAGAAGAGACGCCGCTTCACAGTATCCGGGGTTGACGGGCCCTATGAATGCAGAGGCTCGTGTAGAGTGACCCAGAAAGTCCTTCAGTGCTATCGAAGTCTGGCAGTCTTCTTCCAGGACGATGTAATCAAACGTGATGCCCAGAGACAGCGCCTGATCCCTGTTGATCCTCTGGACGGCTAGTTTAGCTGCGACCCCGGGCATGGCCTTGGCAAACACAGAGTCACATGACCAAGGGCCTAGAACTCCAACCCTGAATATGGTGGCCTGAACCATAAATAAATTGCTGAGGTTAACCAGGAGGAACCAACGGAGCCATGATCCATGTGGTATGAAGAGGAATTTAGTTTCTTTTACAGTGACGGTTAGCATGCCGTAGACTAGCGACGCGCTCAGGGGATGAAGGGAGTTTTTGTAGAGATGCAGCATGACAGAATCCCATCCGAGTCCAGACACCTGATGTACGGTACTGCGATGTGGGCGGTTTATCCATTAAACCTTCCATGCTGTAAAAGAGTGTGTGTGTGTGTGTGTGTGTGTGGTTAAGTGTGTTTACGTCCAAGCAGTGTTTTCAGGTCCCATGCTAAAGCACCAAAATAGAGGCGTAAAAACTGCTCTGAGTATAAAATCTAACAGTGTGTGTGTGTGTGTGTGTGTGTGTTACACGGCAGCAGTTTCAGGTTTTGGTTAAAAGAGAAAAAACGTCTGAAGGTTTTGAATGAAAAATAATATTAAAAAGGTTTGTAAGCAAGTGGCAAACACAAGACATTATACATCTTTAAAATGCTAATCATAATTTAAAAAATAGTTGAAAATGATTACAGGATTAAAAACATTTCACAATGTTAGTATTTTTATTGATTAATCAGTAATTTCACAAGATAAATTAGAATAAATAGTGTATTTGTGTAACACGAGAACCACTTCATAAAACCTCGACATCATCAATCCCTCTCTTTATTCTGTCTGTTCTCTCGATATCATTTCTGAAATGTTTACATATTATTACTCACCCAAGCCGAGGGAGGGGACGTGAGGTCTGCGCAGTCCGTCCATAACGCAGCTAAAAGCTTCTTATGTTTAAGATGATCGAAGCTAAAAATAATAAACTATCATCTATTACAAAACCGTCGGCTTTGAAATGAGGAGCGCGGTGATGTGTTGGGATTGTTGGGATTGTTGGGATGGTCGTGCACGTAATCCCTCAGTCCTGCGTGTCAGGTGTGTGAACTGCACTACAGATTAGTCCGAGTGACCTGAAGATTAGATTAATTCCTTCTCATTACTTTTGAAAGCTCTGCCTTCGATCTCACACGTCCAGGACAAGCAGAATATTTCTCAGAGCAGATTGATATCACTGAATAGTCACATTTGTTTTCCCCCTGATTTATATTTTACAGCAGGAAACAGAATAAAAGACTGAGTTAGAACAATAATGTTCGATGCATCTCGTGTACAAGACAAAACAAGTGTCTCATGTGGATATAAATTTAATACTTTGAATAGATCTACAGTACGGTAAGTTCTGAAAACAGTCAATAATATACAGCATTACTGTGTGCTGTTTCACCAAATTCCACTCAAGGCAGTAGAGACAGATACAGTTGATAATATTACATAAAGTATAAGTAATATTTAGACAATATAAAGCCAGCTCTTTAGGTTAACATTTGCAATTTGCAGGATATAAATATTTTACTCATTTTACACTTAATCTTAATCTTTAGTTACCAAAGTTTTAAAGGTTGAACAATATCTAAACGGTCACATTTCTGAAAATGTCAAACAGCAGCTGTTTTTTTATATTTTTAATACAAAGCATCTTGTTCACAAGCGTTAAGCGAGCAATACCGTGACAACGTGATATTCAGCCAAAACAGCATCGATGACAACGACAGTTCACGGGCCGTGAGATTGCATCGCGTTGTGTTTTTTGTAGCCGGTCAGCTCCGCGGCGCCGCTAGCCGCAGGCTTCGAGCTCTTCAGAAGTTCCGCGGCTGACATGCGACTCCCGCAGGTGGCCTTGGCGCTTCTCGTCCTTCTCAGAAGAGCCATGAAGTTGTCGTTCTGGTAAGTAGACTTGGAAGCACCGGTGAGAGTTTGAGTCCCAAAGTCTCCCTGCTTATCTAAAGAGTCTTTGCGACCCAGGACTTTCCTCTTCGACCTGCCAAAGGATTATGAAATAGCAAAGAAAATTACACAAGGACCTAATTACATTAGGACCTCAAATGAGAGGACAAACGGCGCGGATTAAACGTTTACATTACCTGTGAATGATAGTGAAAAGGTCCTCTGTTGTGTGAGACGAAGCTTTGTGAAGAAAAACCTCGTCCTCTTCGTTCACCAAATGAAGGGCGCCGATTTCTGGCACTTGTCCGTCCTCTTTATCATAAAACTCGTATTCTGGTGTAGAGATAAGAAACATTCGAGTTTAGTAAATTTTTTTTATTTATTTTTTTTATTACGTTCTAAAGTTGTTGGCGATGACGTACCGGGTGCAATCGGTGGTAGTTTTCCATCAACTTGTGAATGAGATGGAATGAGTCCGTACACCGTGACGTGGTATTCTCGTTGTGAACTCTCAGCCTTGGATTGATTGGGAGGTGACTCTACACGTCTCTCCGGTATAGACGTGTTAGCGCAGGGCACGTACACTGTATCGGGTCTCTTTGAAACCGGAGGAGCCGGTGCTCTTCTCTTCTTCTGTGGTTCTCTGGGTTTGGCTTCAGTAGCAGGTTTGAAGGACAAGGCGTTGGTGTAATTAGTACTACACTGTGATTCTGAGCGAGGAGCCCCTCTCAGATGCTCGTGAGATTGCTGCTTATGGTCACTACTGTTGCTTGATGAGGACGGAAGAACCCTGGGTTTGACTTTGTTAACCGTAGAATAAATGCTGCTTTGTCCGTGGTCGGCACCGGCGACCGTCGGCGCTGCAGCAGACGTTGTGCCAGGATTAGTCACTGCTGCTGCTGTTGCACACGGAGGCCGTTTCGACACGGGAGGCTTGGGTGCTACAGGGGGTTTGTTTTTTGGGCTGTTCTGTGCATCAGCAGAGCCTGCGTCCCTCTCGTTCTCCTCCTCAATGACAGCTGTGGAGTCCAGGTCCGTGCTGCTGACTGCACGCAAGCGCACCTTGTTCAGGTCTTCCTGAGTCACCACAGGCATTATCAGCAAGCTGTTACTCATTCTCTGCTTCTGGTGCGAGGCGTCAGAGTAGCGGCGGTTGACTTTGGGCAGGGCTGAAGAAGGGTCAGGGCTCGGGGTGACCGCTTGGGTCTCTGGTAACTGCAGGGACAATCTTGATCGGCAATTTCGGACATGTTGTCCGGGAACGGCACCGGAAGGTTTGGGCCGCATTCTGCACGCTCCTGTCGTAATAGAGGTCTGCTGAGTGGGAGTCTCGCACTGACTCGAGTAGCCACTGGAGGGCGAGGCTGAGCCAGGTGGTTTGGTTGGGGAGGAGATTGAAGGTTGAGAAGGAGACGAGCGAGAAGACGATGGGGAGTTGTTACAGTCGGAGTTGTAAGGGACTTTTGCAGGTTCGTTTAGGGGATATCCCACGGAGGAACTTGTGCTAGACTTGCATGGCTCACTGGACCGTAGGTCTTTCAGGGGTCTGTGACTGGAGATGGCCTGATTCACCGGAACATCTCCTGGTGCTGCAGGAGTGGCTGAGGTCTTCCCGGAGTCACCTGCTTCTTCTTTAGATAACGGAATAAGGTCCGGAAGAAGCATGGCATCATTGGGAATGTAGAGACTCTGTGTTCTACGCTCCGGAGGCGTCACAGCCGAAAGTCTGGGCAGCGACACGGTCCGTGTGGGCGGGGCCGGTTTCCTTTTGGCTTTTCTCAAAACAATGCTCCGAGCTTTGTGCTGAGGCACTGCGTCAGGGAGGCGATCGCTTCTCCTCGCAGAAGTGCTGTCACTGCCGCTGTCGTCAGAGCTGCTGCTGGGATACGACAGGGCGTAGCTTTCACACCGGCGCCGTGTCGCACCTGGGTTAGAGGTGATGGCCGTGGAAAGTGATAATGAACGTCGGTGGTGTTCCATGGCGCTGACGGGTCTGCTCCTGCGTTCCTTTTGCATGCCGCCTGTCCTGAGAGAATCTTTATCCTTCCTTCTGATGACAGTGACGTTGGAGGGCGTGGCCTGGCATGGTTCCTCTGGATCCTGGAACTGTGGGGGAGGTTTAATCACGTCAGGTGCCGAAAGGTAGGAGTTCAGGGTATCATCCCACTCGGGTGAAAACGTCGAAACATTCGGGCCTTTCCAGGGTTGAGCTGGACAAAACACGGTCGTGTGCTCCATTCTTCTTCCGGACCGAACTTCTGCTTTGTGGGACAGTTGTGTCAGAGCTGCCTTTTATCAGAGACAAATAAATTCCATCAGGACATTCGGGGCATTGTGAGAATTAGACATCCTCCAGGCGCAGAGAGAGAGACAGAGAGTCGGCCTGGTGCGGTAAATATTCTTCAGTAGTTATTTAATAGTTGCTAGAAGGTCCAAGAGATTAGATAGCAAAAGATGCCAATATTTTTGAGACTAGGAAAGGGAAAGAAGAAGAGAAAAGAGAAAATATTAGTCTGTGTGGAGCTTTGTATTGCACACAAGTGGGTGTTCACCATGGCAACCGTTACCTGTTCATCCGTACCCAGAACTAAAACAGATCCAAAATGACTCTCACAGTAACTCAGAGCAAATGATGAGCTATTAAAAACCCCGAGTGTTAGCCGAGTCTGGGCAAAGAACCAGAGTAGATTGGAAACAGAACACTTAGATTAGACTTGAACATTGTTCTCCATCTGGATGATGAGGATCTGTGACTAATGTCTGATACCTTGTGTGGTTCATATTAAAATTGCATAATTTATTGATTTTTCTAATTTTGCTCGTCCTCTCTCGCTATGCCTATACACACACACACACACACACACTTTCATACTGGAATAATAACTGTGTGTCAACAGAACAGAACAGCTGAAACATCATCATCATAAGAAGAATCATGAATGTGTTACGTAAGAGACTCAAGCCGCAGTCTGAAACGGCAGCAGTGAAACTTTGCCTTCCTGCTTCTTCATATGGAAACGAGCAGCAGACGTTCCTGTGCTGCAGGATTGTTTGTGATGTGGATCCACATCATCATGTTGACTCATTCTTCCTCAACATCGCCACATCACCGCTGAGGTCCAAACTGATGAAAAACCCGCAGACGCAGAGACTCAGAGACTCTCACCAATCTGTGGACCTTCATATTTAATCTCTAATGTACTGAGTGTGTGTGTATATACTGTATATATATATATATATAAAATCTCATAACTAACTGTTCTCACAACAAAAACTTACAGCTTACATCATCTACAGATCCGCGCCTCTCTGAGCCAGAACGTGTTAAAGACCTCATAAATCATTGACTTTATTCGAACAAACACACACGCAGCTACATGTGCATTCACTAAAATGTCTGATGTTGTCTGATTACATCATCACAATATGAAGCCGTGTGTGTCTAGAGCACTTGCTCGTGGCTGCGACACACATCTCACAGGAATGTCGTATTTGAGTAAACACGCATGTCTAATGAAGGAGATTATGAAACACAGTAACTGTGTGATGCCCAAACACACTGACAGCGCTGATCGCTAAGCTACGCACAAGTGAAAAACACAGCGATCTGGGCAGAGACACCGGCGGTATTGTCACAGTCACGGGTCACCTGGCCACAACACACACACACACACACACTACTGCAGCATCATCTGTACAGCACGCACGCCGCCGCCGCCTCGTCCTGGAGAACCGTCTGTCTGTCTGTCCGGGTTATCTGCGCTCGAGTTAGATCGCGTCCCGTCCTAACAGCCCCTCTCACCTACCTTTCAGACGGCTCTGGAGACTCTGCTTGTTTTCTAACGCAGTTCCTACTTGTTCTCCGTCCCTCTCCCTCCCTCTCGCTCCTCGCTCCCTCTCGCTAACACTCGCATGCTGTTTCCATGACGATATGATGTGGGCTACTTGCTTCCTCACTGAGTTCGTGAGGAAAGAGAGAGATAGAGGGATAGAACGAGAGAGAGAGAGAGAGAGAGGGGGGGGGGGCGATGATAGAGAGCAAAATATTACATAAACAACCAAAACTATAAATTCACTGCACTGCCTTTAAAAAAAAACACAGCAGCTGTATATCAGAGGAGGAGACGCGTCTTCTGTCTCAGGTGCAGGTCTGAACCCAGACAGAGGTGCAGGCAACCAAACAGCAGCATAGCATAGCAACAGCAGGACAGTCAGGAGTCCAGTGATGTCAGGAAGAAGTGTCCTAGCTCACATCATCAGGCGTCTCAAATCCACGGGCATCGACATCAACAAACAGAGATTTACAGCGAATCGCTCTCGAGCTCATCGTCCTGTAGAGTTCAGCGTGATTTCATCTCCAATCATCTCCAATGCGTTTAATTGCACTTTAGTGTGTTGACTTTGTTGTAGTGTTGAATACGAGGCTGTGGGTAGGAACAGGTCATTAGTGTTACGCTGTAATAACACTGAAGCTTCTCACACACCGCAGATGTTCTGTCACAACCCAGTGAGAATGTGAGAAAACACGCAAGAGGTGAGAGAGAGAGAGAGAGAGAGAGAGAGAGAGGGAGAGAGGGAGAGAAATGAAACTAAGGCCGCCCTTTTTTGAGTAATTTTGAGAAAGAACAATGTTTCAACTGCTATTTCTCCACAACAGAGGCGGTGGGGTGTGAAATGTATAATCATGCTGCATTGCACAATAGAGTTACATAAGCAATCCATCTCGCAAGAAGAAAAAAGATTTAGGTGGGACTGTTCAGCGCAGCAGAACTGCAGGCAGAATGAAGTTGTGCACGAGAGTCTGTTAGCTTTAATAAAGAAAAGAGGAAGAGGAAGACGAGGAAGGTGGGTGAGGAGATTTCATCTGTGAACTCCAATGTTACAATGATTCCTTCAAGCGGTTTTCTGACCCGCTGCACAGAGGTTATGGTTCGGCATTTTAGATCAGGAATGTTCACGAAAACAAAAGCTCCCTCTCGCGTCTTCTCCGTAGCGATTGTCCTGTACGGACTGGCGGGAGGCCTGGAGACGCTCACCCTGGACGGGGGGCCATAAATCACCGGCACACGAGTAGGCGCACAAATACACACTGCGGGCAATTTGGAGAAACACATTAGTGCACTCAGCATGTCTCCTTGGGAGGAAACCGGGGAGACCCGAGTGTGTGAGTGTGTGAAACCCCAGGTGGGAATTGAACCCAGACCATGGAGGTGCGAGTCCACAGTGCTAACCACTACATCATCGTGTCTATTGAGTAATCTCCTTATAATCATCATTTATACAAAGATTTAGACGCCGTCTGGTGAAACTCATCAGATATTCAACAAAAAGAACTTAATGAGAATCGTTACTCCAGTCTGCTGATCTGATCAAAAATATTTCAAATCTATACACATTTTAAAAAAAGGTTTTGTCTGTACATTGGTTCAGAACTCTTTCAATGATATCTTTACGTCGCACACACTGGAGGACCAGAAACTGTCTGTCTGTCTGTCTGATTACAGGCTGTGTCTCAGCATCACACGAAACTGTCTGGACAGAATTGACTGAATCTCCTGCAGCACTTAGATCTCTGGCTGAAGTTTAATCTGCACCATCAGTCGATCTAAATCTCAAATAATGATCAACTCAATATAAACACTTTGTGAACTAACACTAGGAGTTTTAATAAAGTTATTCTCTGCCATGTGGCAGATAATTAATGACATTTTGTTTTAATATTTGTAGATAAATAAACTCATCTCAGTCGGTTACATTTAAAGTTAGCAGCATTTATTAATGATTATCTGAGTTAATAGCCTCGCAGGTTTTCCCTAATTAATATTTAACTTATTTTTTTGTTTATGAAATCTTCTCTAATTGTGAGTTTGTACAGACACGATGTTCATGACGTGACACTCAGTGTATCATTACAATACATTATTACTCTTACTGCTATTCATCTATCACAAGAACTTGCATTGTAATATTATAAATGTGTGTGTGTGTGTGAGTGTGAGTGTGTGAGGGAGACACTCAGAGTGTGTGAGTTGGTTACAGTACCTGCGGCGGCTGAGTCGTCACGGTGAGTTCCCCTGGCGTTGTGTGTGCGGTGCTGTGTGTGTGTGTGTGTGTGTGTGTGTGTGTGCGGTGCTGTGAGGCGGCGGTCGCAGGTCTGAGCGTTTACACCAGTGCAGCTGCTGCATCAGCTCTTATTGTGGCCGTGTTTACGCTCCCTTAGATACGCATAACCAAAATACCCAGTCGATTCTCTGAACACAAAGCCACAGATCCAGCCGCACCCTGCAAATAGAGGAAGTTCATGTCCTCAAGACTGCACAAAAAATAACCCTAAGATATTACATGCAGATTAGGGTGGGCGTTCCGGACACACACACACACACACACACACACACACACACACACACACACACACACACA
>QMIH01000530.1:71820-89873 GCA_003987875.1 Clarias batrachus
TCACACAGTCTCCTCTTAACAGTTGTTCTAGAGATGTGTCTGCTGCTAGAACTCTGTGTGGCATTGACCTGCTCTCTGATCTGAGCTGCTGTTAACCGCCGATTTCTGAGGCTGGTGACTCGGATGAACTTCTCCTCCGCAGCAGAGGTGACTCTCGGTCTTCCTTTCCTGGGGCGGTCCGCATGTCAGACAGTTTCTTTGTAGCGCTTGATGGTTTTTGTGACAGCGCTTGGGGACACTTTCAAAGTTTTCCCAATTTTTCCGACTGACTGACCTTCATTTCTTAAAGTAATGACGCCCGCTCGTTTTTCTTCACTTAGCTGCTTTTTTCTTGCCATAATACAAATTCAAACTCTTTGAATGAGAAGGTGTGTCCAAACTTTTGCTCTGTACTGTACACTATTCAGTGATGTGCACTATACATGTCATGTTTGAGTTTAAACTAAACAACCACCAGGAGTGATTAATGTCTGGTTCTAAGGTGCTAAAACTTCTGCACAGTGTGGCTAAGAGTGCTGTAGTGTCTTTAAAGCTTTATAACTGTTATAACTGTACACTCTGTTGTACCAAATATCAGCACAGTCGTAGGTACCATTTATTATCAACGGATTATGATTTGTTTCTTTATTGAACCATTTATTTTACTCCGCCCACACACACATCCTCCTGTGCCTGTAGGAACTAACAAACTGCGACTAGACAAACTGGTGAGAGAAAGTTAGTGTAATTAACAGAAGTTAAAGTAGTTTTAAACTCTTAGCGGTACTCTGTAGCCAAAACCTGAGGAGAATAAACCATGGAGGTGGTGGACAGTCCTGAGAAACTCACCAGATTTACTTTATATTTCAACTTATTTCACTTTAGAATATCAGCTTCGCTTTGGGTTCTGGGGTCGAATCCCAAATAGAGTTAAATGGAAAGCTAGTGCACTATGTAGGGTGTACAATCCCTTGTTCCACATGACGACATAATGTTATCAGATGTGTGTTGTTGCTGAAAGTGCGTCTGTGACTGGGTGTGAATGTGGGCGTGGTCAGGCAGCTGCTCTCTCCTCAGTACTGCGGACCGTACAGACCCACTCTCACCCACGCTGAGACACACAGTTAGTGTCATTAACCACTGGACAACACCTGGGACACGCCCAGTCACACAGATAGTTACAACTCACAGTGCTGTTACTGTTTGTTATCAGCACTCGTGGAATAACGAGTTCCAGATCGGATCACTCACTCAGAACTGTTATATTTAAGGTTTGTGAATGAACATAAGAGCTTTAATACTCCTGAGTTTTGATGTACACCCCTGAGAGCCTGTGCTGATTTAGTGTCAGACGGTTAAACAGCTCATATCACTACTGAGTTTGTTCACTTCTCCTTCTCTTTCAGTAAATTCCTGATCTACGCGTGTCTGCTGCTGTTCTCGGTGCTGCTCTCCTTACGCCTGGACAGAGATATAGAGTGGAGTTACTGGGCCGTGTTCGCACCCATCTGGCTCTGGAAGCTGATGGTAATCATCGGGGCGTCGGTGGGCACAGGGGTATGGGCTCACAATCCTCAGTACAGGTCAGTGTACGTCTACACCAGGTCGTGGTCATGCCTCGGGCTGCCGTTTGATAAAGTTCTCACCCATTACGTTTTCACTGCCACACCGTCCTCTCATACCTCGATTTGTGATCAACTCACTTTCCCTTCACGTTTTTTCAGGGCTGAGGGCGAGAACGGGGTCGAGTTCAAGGCCATGTTGATCGCTGTCGGGATCCATCTCCTCCTCCTGACGTTTGAGGTCCTGGTGTGTGACCGTGTGGAGAGAGGGAAACACTTCTGGCTGCTGGTCTTCATGCCGCTCTTCTTCGTCTCGCCCGTCTCTGTGGCTGCGTGTGTGTGGGGCTTCAGACACGACCGCTCGCTCGAGGTCAGTCACATGATCAGATTTTAGCAGTGTGTACTTCAGTCCTGTAGCTGACCTCTCTCTCCCTCTTCTCCTCAGCTGGAGATCCTGTGCTCTGTGAACATCCTGCAGTTCATCTTCATCGCTCTGCGGCTGGACAAAATCATCAACTGGCCGTGGCTGGTAAGATCTCTGACCTGCTCAGTGGACAGGTCATGTGACCTGGTGTGGCAGCATGGCAGCTCCGTGGTGTGGGTTCTAGTGAAAGGAGATTGATGTGTGTCACATCCGTGTGTGTGTGTGTGTGTGTGTTCTCTACTCGTGAGACATTAGTTACTCCTTCCTCTACTGTCTTATCTGTCTCTCTATCAATCTACTTATTTATTTATTTATATACAGTATGTTCACATAAGAAACACAATAAGTTTATCACACTTTGTGAGTGAAGGTAAATTCTGTTCTTGTGTTATTTGTGTGTGTTTGTTTGTGTGCAGGTGGTCTGTGTGCCGCTGTGGATCCTCATGTCCTTCCTGTGTCTGGTGGTCCTTTATTACATCGTCTGGTCCGTACTATTCCTGCGCTCCATGGATGTGATCGCAGAGCAGCGGCGCACACACATCACCATGGCCATCAGCTGGATGGCAATCGTCGTGCCCCTGCTGACCTTCGAGGTATTGTGTGTGTGTGTGTGTGTGTGTCATGAGAATCATGTTTGCAGTGTTGTTTTGTTTTTTCAGTATGGTCTTTACTATAAAACTATTTATTGTGTGAATATGCTTGTAGATTTTAATTCAGTTTAATTAAGAGTACAAAAGCAGAAGCAGTAACATTTTACAATTATAAAAAAAAACAGAACACTCTTTAGGATTTTATGTTTATTTTTCCCATTATATGTTTTTATTTATTTATTTTTTGAATATATATATTCACACTTTGCACCAGATCCTCCTCGTACACAAGTTAGACGGTCATTATGAGTCCAAGTTTGTGCCGGTCTTCGTGCCGCTCTGGATCTCCCTGGTGACGCTGATGGCGACTACGTTCGGACAAAAAGGAGGAAATCACTGTAAGTCAGCTTTCTTCGTAAAAGTTCGGATTTCTGAGTGCGTGTTCAGTTCTGCATGACACGGGGGGGGTAATGATTCTTTTCTTAATCCGTCAGTGAGTAGAATTCCTCGACGTCACACACCATCAATCGTATGAGAATCAAAATGATGATAAATAATTTATTCTGTTAAAAACACACATGCACTCATTTAAACGTTTATCATTACAGCTCGTGAGGTCAGGAGTGTGAGCTGAAACTCGCAGGATTGCACATACAGCCTGCTTCATAAACATGCGTTACGCCAGAATGTTTTGAGAAACACGCAGCGGTACACAGCGGTACACAGCGGTACACAGCGGTACACAGCGGTACACAGCGGTACACAGCGGTCAGCGTTCGAGTCACGATGCTAGCGTCAGGCTTTCAGTGCAGTTCTCAGACTAGCTGGAGGAAGTCTTAAATGAAGAAAAAAATGTCTGAAAATACTTTAAATTTCTGAATCATACAGTAAACTATGCAAAACATTGTGTATTTTTTTCTTTATGAACTAAATAAGTTAAAACATGGCTATGAATAAAGGTTTAATATTATAACTGAAATGTCTTGTCCATATGTTTACATAGATGATAAATAAAGAAATAAATATGTACTCTTTACTCTGTACGCTTTATTTAAATTGCCTAAACAAAGTCTCTGACCCAGGGCCCGAACCATAACAAGCTCTATAGCGGAGTTAAAGCTCCAATGTTGGCTAAAATGTGGTGTTTGAAAGCCACTGACTCTCTCTTTTAACCATCATAACGTATTTGTTTAATCGGTCGTTACAGTCGGTGGATCTCACTCTGATCACAACTTCACATGGTCATGTGGCTTTACAAGAACTAACACAATCATGTGCTTAACTCTGAGGGTTGTGCACATTGAGCCCCCTAGTGTTCGGACATTGCAACGGCATTACATGCATAAATGGCTGAATGCTGATCTGCACAATATTAGTTAAAGAAATATAGTTTTTAATCAGGTTAAAACAAACTTTCTTCTTGGAGTCTGATATTTAAAAAGTTTTTTTCAGCAGCTCTGAACAATCTGTTTAGGCCACACCCGCTTTAGGTATTGTTACCTTTGCACCTTTGCATTCTTGTCTCTCACATTCTGCTCATTCTTCTCGTTCAGGGTGGTTTGGCATTCGCAAGGACTTTTGTCAGTTCATGCTGGAACTCTTTCCCTTCCTGCGAGAGTACGGCAACATCTCCTACGACCTGCATCACGAAGACTCTGAGGTGTCCGAGGAGCCCCCTGCCCACGAGCCGCCTAAAATTGTGCCCATGTTCTGCAAAAAAACGGGCGTCGTCATCACGCAGAGTCCCGGGAAATACTTCGTGCCGCCGCCCAAGTTATGTATTGACATGCCAGATTAAAGCTAAGCCCAGAACTCCTTGAAGAGGGTGAGGGAGGAGTGTAGTGCCGTGGAGCAGAGTTCACTCCTGGCCTGCGGGGAATACCGGGACTGAGACAGACAGACAAAACATTTCGGACGCCTCGGCTCCTGTACGGGCTGGACCGCTGTGACAGTGAGAGGGCGCGGCTTCCTGTCTGACTTCCCCCGTGACCGTTCCCACACTTGCTCCTTTAACACTCACTGTAGTTTTTCCAGAATCAGCCGTGTACAATGTGGAGAAAGTTACGTAGCGAAGCCAAAGAACACTAGATGGTTCATAACGCTGGGTCATGTCTGATGCTGCCATTTTTCCAGCAATACGTTACACGTTTTTTTGTTGTTGTTTTTTCGACTATGTTTATGTCGGCAGCAACAGACAAAATAAATTATTTTTGTCACAATTTATGTTGGCAGCTGATCAGTCAGTGTTTATTAGGACACACTGAGGAATTCGACTCACCAACATACGGCTCTGTTCATGGACCATGTGGAAGTATTTATAGCTGTATCACTCTGCAGCGTGTGTATTTACGATTCGGTGTCTGTCCTGTTATTCTCACGTGTCGACCCTTTTCCTATTTTATTATTAGAGAAAACACTTCACTTCTGATGCAACTCTGTTTAATACTAACGGCTAAAATAACAGAAACCGTCTTCTGTTCTTGCCGTCACACACACCAGGCTTGTACGATATCGATTTACCTCCACGGTGGAATCATCTAAAAAGGAAAAGAAAATAAGCATCTAAAAAAACAATTAGGATAAACAATTTAACTTCCACCACATCGGTGTGAGGAGGAGGAGGAGGAGTGATATTCCAGGCAGAGACGGTCAGCATGACTCGGCTGGATGAGGGAAATTTAATAAAAAGTAAACAAATCTATTTACTCTATTTAAATCAATTTAAATAATTTGACATTTAAGTAGCGGTTTGGAAAGTCCCATATCTATATCGCCTATATAGGTGTAGGGTCATGGGGCGGAGTCTGTCCCAGGGAACGCGGGGTACAGCCTTGAAGGGTGTCAACTCACTATGGCACACAAGTGTAGAAACAGTAACACTAAAATGAGCGTGTTTATACCAACCTGAAACTTATGTTAGCTCTAGAACTCCCCCTGCTGTTACACCAAAATAACACACTTTCTGACCAATCAAATTTAAGCATTCGTCCACACTCTTGTATAATAAATCTTTTCTATCGCGCAAGCCTAACACACACTTTATAATCTTAAACACACTGACATGCAGGTATGTTTAGATGAACAGTATACTCTCATATATTCTGAAGTACAGCACTTAACACACAAGCCCAGAACTATATTAGTCAAAGCAGCTTGGGTAAATCTTCCTTTTTTAGATGAACACGGTTGTGCGTGTGTGTGTGTATATGTATGTATGTATATGTATGTATGTATGTATGTATGTATGTATGTATATGTGTCTGTGTACTCAGCTGGCCTGAGGTAGCAGCAGTGGAGTTCCTGGTAGCAGATCCGGACCAACATGTTGTTCACACTACATCTGTGTTATTTGTTGTGTAAAAATGCTGAAGCTGTTCATATTGACTCACATTAAAATCTTCTGCTAAATATTATGGAGTTGTTTCTTTATAATTCAGTTCGATAAAAAGGTGAGATCAATGCTACAACAGGTCATAAAATCAACAGAAACACTGCACCACTAACACTACAGTGCCGGGTATTTCATATACTCACTGTGTTGAGATGGGGTGAGAGTATTACCTACACCACTGTAACGCATCCATTACAGGACACTCAAACACTACGGGCAATTTAGGAACAACATTAAACCTAATCTGCATGTCTTTGGACTGGGGGAAACACTTGCACAATGGTGTGGTTTCAGCCCTGTGGTGGCAGAACCACATGTGAGAGTGGTGGTCACCAGGGGTGCACATATTTTTGGTTTTGCCATAGGGTGTAGTTTACAAAGCTCATACATTTAGGAATAAAACAGATTTAAGAACAGAGAACAGGTTTAAGAGATACAGTGAGATTATAGTGACAATGGCACAGCATTAAAGCCCCCCCCCCTTTCACACACACACACACGCACGGAGAGGAGACATACACAGCTGTAACTGCAAAGGAAAATGATTTTACAAACTGAATGCTGATTAACTGATCAGAATCCAAAAGGGGATAAAGCTGTGTTTCCTCTTTCAGGCGCTTTTATTTACATTTATGCAAATGAGGGTGAAGTAAAGGTAAAAGGTAAAGCCTGTTGTATAACACACTGCTGTGTGTGTGTGTGTGTGTGTGTGTGATGACTGACTCACCTGTACAGGTGTATACAGAGTGAACAGTACAGGGTGTAGTTGGTCACTCAGCGCGCAGGAAGTAATGGCACCCTGCTCCTGTTGTGACGCCTCGCCCTCGTGATGACGTCAGCGCTTCGGAGTGCGCGCGCGGCTCCACCCGAGTGAGCGCGAGCGAGTTCCAGCGCAGGTTCCAACATGGCGGCCGCGGCTCTGCGCTGAACTTCTCCTGAGAGGAAAAAAAAGCTGAGGAAAACCCGCGATGTGCCGCCTTTCCCGCGCTCCCTGCAGCACCCGCGGACTGCTCTAACCTGCCTGCGTGTGAGACACGACGGAGGAAGCCATGCTCAGTCAGGAGCGCGGTTTATTTTAAAACTTCAAACTTTTTTTTGTTGGTTAAGGCTAGTGTGCTAGCTTTAAAGGGAGTTTAGTTAGCTCGACACTTTATACAACTCCGCGGACTGAGGTGTGAGGTTCCGGAGAGCAGAGCGTGTTCTTTTGTGTGTTTTTGGTGTTTTCTGAGGGAAGATGGCCCAGTCACCGGTGGCTGTACAAGTTCCCGGAATGCAGGTGAGTTTTAGAAGATGGCAGCCAAAGGCCCCTCAGACGGATTTCTTTTTCTACCTCTTTTTTTTTTCAAGAATATCTAGAGTCTTCTGTTATCATTGGTTAGAAGTTAACACTGAAAGACGGACAACCAATCGTTTAGCGTGGTTATTAATAACAGCCAATCGTTTGGACGAGTCCAGCCAATCCCAGCTCGGTAGGCGGGATTTATTGAATATGGGTAGGAAATCTAAAACTCGGCCCTCGCCCTTACCTGGACGGCAGAGCCCGAAACGTCAGGATTTCTACTCTTTTTTTCCCCACACATTTGTATAATTCAGTCAGCAGAGTTCACTTAAACACGTTAACTTTTAATGATTATTCTCCTATCGTCGTGTATTTTATGTAAGTTCTGGATTTCCTTCAGTCTGAACTTTGAGGTTAAACGGGTTTTACAGCTTTTAGCACCTGTCAGCGCGCGCGCAGCTAATGGCTGAGGCAGGGTGCGTTCACTGGCGCCGCGATTCTCCAACACACACACACACTGGTGTTTAGGGTCCTGGTGTTTGAGAGTTCAGGTTCATTAACAGTGACATTTAAACTTTAACACATTACACTTACCCACGGTACCGGTGAGGCTGTGATGCACTTCAGTTCACTACTGATCCAATTCGGTTCTGACACAAACCGGTTCCGATTAATTCAGTTCATTCTAGTTTTTTTTATTCAGACCTCTTCATTTCTCTCCTTTACAGTACATTATTAATGTTGTCAGTACCATGTGGTGCTCCAGCTGCTCTCTGGAGGATTGAGAATATTTAAAATACGATGCTGGATCTAATGTGTGTGAAGGTGTGAACACTGACTGTTAAGTTCCTTCACTTCATCCCATCTGTATTTGCATTACTGTGTTTATCTGCCCCTTTGCCCTTTCTGAATTTAAATGCTGATTAATTCTCCCCTCTGCTCTGATTGGACTCTTTGTAAGGTGTAATGATCTGAAACAGGAAGTCAGACCGTTGAAGTATTTACCTGATTTACACAACGGCCAGCAGCGTTCACCAAACACCTCTGACCTGACCTAGTGCTAGTTTGTTGTGGCGAGCGGTCAGGAGATTTGTAAGAGCCATTTACTGAGTCTCGGTGGAAAAATGTCTCCAGAAATCACCTGTCACACAGCCGTTTCTCCTCCATCACCTCCTCCCTCTTTATAAATAATAAACTGCTTTTCCCTTTGACCAAGTCATGCTTATAAAAGTGATTTGTGTGTGTAAAGACGCTCAGATTAACCATGTTTCCTTCTAACGAGCTACTACTGTAACGTGAGACACGCCTCCGGGGGGGCCGGACCTGCTGTAAACATTCATAGAGAGTGTTTGAACTGTTGTGAAGTTCAGCACAGATGAGCTATTAAATGTTTTCTTCATATTAAGAATCTGTAAAAGTAACCTCGGACCTACATATCCAGATCTGTTCTCTTGTGGTTATTGGAGTGGCAGGTGGAGTAGAGTCCGACGCGCTGCAGGTGCGAGTGTTAATCATTAGGTGTTCAGTAGTGCGGCGCGCCCACCAGGCAGTTAGTGCTGCAGGTAAATCGTTAACGCCGGCCTCTCCTGAGTTCAGGATGTTGTTCCAGATTACGCAGCGGCGCAGAGACCGTGTTCGATTAGTAGCTTTAATGTAAACAATTACAGACCATAATATTAATATAATACAGAATTTTAAAGGTGTTTCTATGAAATCTGGTATTATAGTACTGGATATTTATAAAACTTTTATAAATAATAGTACGTTTCTTTAATAGTAATATATTTGTTCATCTTGTATGTTTTTATTAAGTTGGTATTATAGGTTTTTTTTTAAACTAGGAGTTGAAAACCCTAAAATACGTAATAAAATCATATCCATAATATCTCATAAGAGGATGCTGTAACATAATTTATTACGATTTTATGACATCATCGTATTGCAACAGAGCTCCATTTTAAAAACGGCATCTTTATATAATTAATGCTAAATATAAATAAATCTCAATTCAGTATGGAAAAAGTAAAAAAAAATCTTAAAGAATGTATTAAGTTTATATTTATCTAATAAAAATCTAATAAAAGTTAACAAGTGAACCGTAAAAGAATGAATGAAGAGATACAAGTGTTGGAGCATCAATGCTATAAGACTGTGCATCAGGACTGCGCGCGCGTGCGTGCGTGTGTGTGTGTGTTTCATTACACAGAACAGAAATAAATGTAGTTATTAAACATCACACATTGTACTGCATGTGCTTGACTCTGTCCCAAATCACACTGTGTCTTTTATCATTTCTACTTTATTTCTCTCTGATTTTGGGGGAGGAGTCAAAGGATTCATATTAAATAGTAATAAAAAAGAAACATCTTCAGGTTTAGACTTTTCTTCTCTGAGGTCCAGGGCGGTTTTCCCAGAATTCCTCTCTGTGTGTAGAATCCGAACCAAGTTGTTCCTCAGGTTAATAAACTGTGTTTTGTCTGGCTCCTCTCAGGGTTTCTTCCTATTGTCATCTCGGGGCGTTCGGTCCTCTTCACCGTTCATCAGGGACAATCTGATCGTTTTCATTCCTACACATTTTGTCACATTTCAAAAAACTCCTATAATTTTCTTTTGATTCTGTAAAGCTGCTTTGTGACAATGACAGTTGTTAAAGCGTTTTACAATTAAAATTGAATTGAGGTTAATTGTTGTAGAAGTGTGTAAATTCTCTACAGCGTGCTGGACGTTCCCTCAGTTCGGCCCTGACGCCGCGCGCCTCTGTGTGTTTAAGCTGCGCTCGGTGACGAGGTTTTATTTACGTCACTCCAGAGCTATATTTGCCTGGTGGAGCTCACACACCCGCCTCCAGCAGAGTAACCCCTCTAATGCGCCAGATTTATATTTCATTTGTAAAAGAACAAACTCTAAACTTGTGACCAATCACTGAGCACCGTCGCTGTTTGTCCCGCCCACACTTTTTCTTTAATCTTGGTGTTAAACTTTATCTTTATGAATATTTACAGTAATAAGTCTTTCCTTGGTGTTGGTGTTCTTGACAGAAGCCTTGCTTCTAATTAATTATAATCAGTCTGTCACTTTGTATGTAAAAAGTCTTATTATATATTTATTTATATTTTAATATGCATATTTCATATATTAGTAAATATATATGCAAATTAGTTGATTATCTCATCAAGCAGTGTTTAATGACGGTGAGTGTGGTTTAGTTGTGGGACAAAATAATTTATTACAAATGCATCTGATTTTAGACAAAAAGGAAAAGTCTAATGTAAATAATCAAGGTGTACCAGGTGTGTTCCTTGTTGACGATCGAAAGAATAAACAGGAGTTGTGCGTACGTACGTGTGTGTATGTGAGTGTGTGTGGTGACACTGTTGATTGCAGCTGCAGAAGTGCTGAGAAATGCATAAAGTGTCAGATAAATCATCTCCGCACAAATGAAGCTCCCTGGTGATCTTGTTATGTTTCAAGAACTGAGGCGTTGAGCAGATCTTTATTATCAGGAGGACACACACACACACACGTAGTCTCTCAGTGGTTCCACCTTTCTCACACACTCGTGCACTCTTCTGCTTTGGCTCAATAATACCCCGCTGGTGCAGAGCTCATGGTGAGGACGTGTGTGTGTGTGTGTGTGTGTGTGTGTGTGTGTGTGTGTGTGTGTGTGTGGGGCATGAAGAGACGTGGATCTGCCTCGCTAACGAGCCCTGAGCAGATATGTGAATAAACACCCCCCCCCTCAGTCCTCCTCTCTATGGTCTGTATTAAATGCAGTGGGGTTCTGTCGTGTCCTGTGCTGTTCTCCAAGTGAACTGCTGACTAATGAGAGAGTGTTGAACAGGGATCGGATATGATTGAACATGCGGCCGCGCGCACAAACGTATTGAGCTCACATTCCTGTGTCACTTATCACCACACACCACACCTCACACTGCTATAAATGTCTGTTCTGTTTTATTGGGCGTGCTCTGTACTTCTGTCTCTTCAGAGAATGAAAGATAAACATAGAGACCCTTATTCCTGTTAGAATTTACGTTCCTCTCTCCGAGTAGTGCCCTTGATCAGGGGTTAGAGAGGGGTTTGGGATTCAGCCTTGTGTTAGACGCTAGTTAGCTTTGTGGCTAAGCGTTAGCCGTGAACAGAACGACACGGACGGTTCCGAGGCGATTCAGAAGGACTTAGGAGTGATTAGTGCAGAGACATGAGACGTGTTGTTTAAGAGACGTAACGTTATCAGATGTGTGTTGTTGCTGAAAGTGCTTCTGTGACTGGGTGTGAATGTGGGCGTGGTCAGGCAGCTGCTCTCTCCTCAGTACTGTCTATCCCAGGATACTTGGGGCACAAGGCGGGGTACACCCTGGACAGGGTGCCAATCCATCGCAGGGCACAGACACACATACACACACTCCGTCATACACACACTGCAGGCAATTTTGGGAACTCCAACCAGCCTGATCCGCATGTCTTTGGACTGTGGGAGGAAACCGGAGTCCCCGGAGGAAACCCAGCAAGCACGGGGAGAACATGCAACCTCCATGCACACAGGGACGGGAATTGAACCCGGACAACAGTGCTAACCACGACACCACCGTGACGCCCTCAGTGATTCAGTGTGAAAAACTCATAATTGTTCTTTATTTCTAATATCTACACAAATACTTTTACTTTTATTTTTTAATTTAAAAAGTATTTATAATTGTAGAAATGAAATTATTGACTGAAAAGGAAAAAATCTGTTAAAGAAAGAAGCTCTTGCTGAAGGTTTCTCACCGAGTGTTGTTCTCTCACCCTACAGAACCCTCGAGCGGACCCCGAGGAGCTCTTCACCAAACTGGAGCGCATTGGGAAGGGCTCGTTCGGAGAGGTCTTCAAGGGCATCGACCGCCGCACGCAGAACGTGGTGGCCATCAAAACCATCGACCTGGAGGAGGCCGAGGACGAGATCGAGGACATCCAGCAGGAGATCACCGTGCTGAGCCAGTGTGACAGTCCACACGTCACCAAGTACTACGGCTCCTACCTGAAGGTCAGAACTCCACTTCCAGACTCTCTCTCGTCTGATCCGGTCTGATCTAACGGGATAATCCTCCCAATCACATCGAGTTTAAATTCAGTTCATACGCAGATGTTGTACACGTCCCTGTAAATCAGCTGTTGCCATAGAAACCGTAATGAACGCGAGCGAGTGCGTTAACATAAACGTGTCACTCACGCTCCTGCTAAAGCCCGCCCTTGCTGTACCAACACCAGTTAAACGCGCTAAACAAGCCATTACCACATGGCCATGTAACCGCACTGCGCTTATGGGAAGCCATTAGGGTCAAACTTTTGTGATTAATTTGCATATAAAATGTGTTCTCATTTCTAATCACATGCGTTAGCGCATTAAAATCAGACAGTCCTGATAAAAATGTTCTGTTGTGTTTATCTGTAGCGCCCCCTTGAGGCGCTCATGACTCGGTTCAGTGTTCAGGCAGTTTATTATTAAACCACTGAACTTCTGACTCTCAGCTCCAGGGTTTTAATATCACTGATCTGAAATGAGACAGGTGTGTGTGTGTGTGTGTGTGTGTGTGTGTTCAGGGCAGTAAGCTGTGGATTATAATGGAGTATCTTGGAGGAGGATCAGCTCTGGATCTGGTAAGTTCACACTCCATCTGTCTCGCGCGCACACACACACACACACACTTGTACATGTTCTGGTGAATGTGGACCAGCGCATCAGATGTTGAGGTTGTGTGTATGTGTGTGTGTGTGTGTGTGTGTGCAGTTGCGGGCCGGGCCTTTTGACGAGTACCAGATCGCCACCATGCTGAAGGAGATCCTGAAAGGCCTGGATTACCTGCACTCTGAGAAAAAGATCCATAGGGACATCAAAGGTGTGTGTGTGTGTGCGCGCGCGTGTGTGTGTGCGTGCGCGCGTGCATCTATTTGCGTCTGTGTGGAACAGGCTGATGGGTGTGACTGGTTTGTTTTTCCAGCCTCTTTGCCCTGGTGTTGTTTGATGAGGGCAGGACGCGGCTCGTGAGCTCAGACTCGCCCCGTGTGCAGCTGCGCCGCTCCAGCAGTGACGTCACTGTTTGTTTTCTCTTTTCTTCTACGTTTAGAGGTGAAATACAAAGAGACCGGAGCGTTCTCTCCAGCTGTGTTATCAGAGAGGTTGAGATAAAGCAGGCGCTGTAGTGGTGTGTGTGTGTGTGTGTGTGTGCGTGTGCGTGCTCAGGACAGAGCCGATCTCATTTCACTCTGTATTAACTTCGAGTCATTGCATAATTGTTCTTCTTCTTATAAGCTTGTTTATGAAAACATCTTCTGCTTTTGTGATGAACTTTATGACCCAGAGCCACAGGTTTCAGCAGACAGTCTGACGTGTGTGTGTGTGTGTGTGTGTGTGTGTGTTAGAGTTCCCCGTGATGTGTTTTGTCTGGAGGAGTGCACCAGGACGGATCAGTTACACCACATGCAGTCATTCAGACAAACTGAAACACTGTTGCCCCGCCCACTAACTCCATAGCAACGGCCTATCAATAAATAACCCACATAACTACCTGCATATTTTACCTTCTTAACCTTTAAGCATGATGGTTTAAATATTTTACATTTAAAGTCAATAACGCGTTGTGGTCGGGTTTAATCAGGGCTGTAGCGTGTTTAGCGTGTCGAGTGTGCTGCTGTCACACACACACACACACACAGGGAACCTTACACGCCTAGTTCATTAATGAATTTGTGCAAAAAAAAAACATTTTTTAATCCAGGTTTTTATAAGCAGAATGTAAACATGTAGCGTATTCTGCACTGCAGGTTTAATTATTTAAATAAAGAGTTAAACAGTGAGAATTTAATCGCACCACATCACTGCCTGCTTAAAAACACTCATGATTTTATCATCAGATTAATCCACACACACACACACTCGGACACACAGCTGATTAGTGTCTAGTTGATACGTTGTCTGATGAACTATAACTTCAAGCATTAATCTTTTAAACTTCTAATGAACACCTTCTCATAAAATAATAAATCCTTATTCTACAAATGAAACGTTTCCTCATGTTAAAACAGGAGGCAGAAGTGAACGAGTTCAAACAGGAGAAATCCTTTTTTAGAAACGTTCCTTACACACAGCAGAAGTCACGTCTTCTCGAGGCAGAAACAGACACGCAATCAGATCAGTGATGTTCTAATTAACGCCTGTGAATTATAATTACTGTGTTTCTCTCGTTTGACTCTGTACATGCGCTCGTATTACTGATCTACAGAAGAGTCGATACACTGAACACGCGGCCCACAGACGCGCGGGACATGAATGTGTCGCTGGAATCGATTGGCTTTACTCGAGCTCACTGTGTGTGTGGCGTTTGTGATTTGCAGCCGCTAACGTGCTCCTGTCCGAGTCTGGCGAGGTGAAGCTGGCGGACTTCGGCGTGGCGGGGCAGCTCACGGACACGCAGATCAAGAGGGAGACGTTTGTGGGAACGCCTTTCTGGATGGCGCCGGAGGTCATTCAACAATCTGCGTACGACTCCAAGGTACGAGCTGCTGGTGATTTTTTATATACATTTCTTTTCATAAGGGTGATGTATTAAGCTGAGTATTAAATTAAGCAGCTTTTCTGGTCATATTCGGGGGCATATTTAGGGTTTAAACTATAAAGAAATTTTCCTCTCAGATTAAAAAAAATTAGACATTTTATAGGAATTTTTTATTTTTATTTTTTTACCAGTTCCAGTTTTTCCCCAATTTGTGGGTTCTCTAGGAACGTAACCTCTGCAGGGGTCGTCTGTATACTGTGCTGTAAACACACTGAGGGTGTGTGTGTGTGCGTGCGTGTGTGTGTGCTGTAGCTGATGGTTGATGTGTTAATCTTGGTGTTTTCCAGGCTGATATCTGGTCACTGGGCATCACCGCTATCGAGCTGGCGAAGGGCGAGCCGCCCAACTCCGACATGCACCCCATGCGCGTCCTCTTTCACATCCCGAAGAACACACCCCCCACCCTCAACGGGGACTTCTCCAAGACCTTCAAGGAGTTCGTGGATTCGTGTCTGAACAAAGACCCTACGTTTGTAAGCAAAGTTTACACACATTGTAGTGTGTGTGAGTAGCAAAGAACTGACACCAAGTGAAGACCATCTCACACTCACTCACTCAGTCACACGTTTAACTCATTAATTAAATCTGCTGTAAAACAACAATTAGTTTTCTAAAATGTCTCCTGCTGTTTAAACACTGAGTCTGTCAGCAGCTCCATTTCAAGCTGCTCTCAGACGAGTGTGTAGATACAAGAACATCCTAATAAACTGCATCATCACGTCACCAAGTCCTAACACACAACACACACCCTGACAGCAGTCGTGCCGTGACCTCATGTTGCATGTAATTATAACTTTCATTAATAATTATACATCTGAGTGCATTTCGGGTTTGTGGACGTTGATGACTCGCGCCATCCGACACTCCTGAAGCGATCAGATCAGTGTGTGAGAGATTTTACAGCCGTTGAATTTCTCTCTCTCTCTCTCTCTCTCTCTCTCTCTCTCTCTCTCTCTCCTCCTCTCAGAGGCCGACTGCGAAGGAGCTGCTGAAGCACAAGTTCATCATGAAGAACGCCAAGAAGACGTCCTACCTCACAGAGCTGATCGACAGGCTGAAGCGCTGGAGGACTGAAGGCCACAGTGACGGAGACTCGGACTCAGACTCGGACTCGTGAGTAATACACACTTCAGACTTCAGTCCAATCTATTGACTGATCCGTCTTTACACAATATTACACTCGCAGATGTCCACTGACGTCCAATCACACGTTTTTGTTTTTTTTAACTCCCCGTCAATCACTCGGGTCTAATCATGGTAATTAGAGAAGCATTTAAAATCGAATCAGTCAAAACTTCTCCGTCCGGCCGTCTCGTGGTGACCGTCTCCGTCTCTGTCTCTAAGGAGTTCAGACTCTGCAGCCGTAATGTTCCTGTTCTTTCCTGAGATGTTCGAGATGGTGTTAATGATCAACTTACTGTTGGTTCTGAATGATAAAATTATTTTATCATGAATTTTTAAATGGCCTTAAACCTTTTTGTACCTCACTTGAGCTAGCTGCACATCTGTCCTGCTGTTATTCAGAGGTTAATTGAGGTCATGAGCTAATAGAATCAACTTTAAAGTAAAAAATACTTTTGGCTTTTTATCTGTTTGGGTCAGAATGTTCCTGAGGGATGCAGGAGAGCGGTGTAGTGCAGAACCACAAACATTTATTCACCTACAAACGATGAGGGGCGTTCGAGTCAATGTGGGATTGTACAGAATAACAGAACACAGTCCTGAGTGTGTGTGTACAGTTCACACACACAGTCTCTGTTGATTATTTAAGCATCGGACGTTCCGCTCTGTGAATGTGAACGACTGCAGTGAGCTCTGAGACACCTCGGCCGGGATCGTCGTTACAGACGTGTACAGACGTACAGATTTCTTTAAAACCACTGAGAGTCTCATCACCGTGCGGTGACTGAAGTCTCTGTAAACATCAATCAGTTTTACTCCTTCATTCAGCAGAAAGTCCCAGTTTCACTCAAATAACACTTTATAATAATCCCATAATATAAAAAATACACTTAAGGGAAGTGTTTAGAATGCGCGCACACACACACACACACCTGCAAATGGCCAAATCTTAATTTTTTTAAATAAATGAATATATTCCCCTTAAACCTGATGTGTGATACGGTTTCCGTGGTTACAGAGAGTCGAACAACAGAAACAGCGACTCGTCCCCCGAGTGGTCCTTCACTACGGTCCGCAAGAAGCCTGAGAAGCAGTCCAATGGCATGGTGTCTCTCGTAAGCATTGTACTTTATTACCTCTAGACGTCTGTGTGTGTGTGTGTGTGTGTGTGTGTGTGTGAGAGTATGGAAGCGGATCAGTCTCAAAAATAATTCCCACAAAAGGCAGCACGGTGGGTCACGCGTTCTCTTTAAATAAAACCGATGCGCTGCTGGAGGGCTGTGATTGGTTGAACGCTGAGGTCGTATCTGATTGGTTAAAGAGAACAGGTGACCCTCGTTACTGCCAGCAAAGTCGCAAAAATACACACACACAGATCCAGATGATATTCACACACGAAAGACGATTTTATTTTCACATACACAGTCCGTGATGCACTCGTGAATTTTACACATTTGCATTTGTGAAACGTATATTATGAATATATTTTATTTATTTTGTGAACGTGACTTTTTTTTTTTTGTGAATATATATATATATTTTTCATGCATCTGAAAATTTGCTTTTACGCACGTGAATTGGGATACGCATGTGTGCATCGTGTCTCTTACATTAATTATTTTTGAGACTGATCGGCTTCCATAAGAGAGACGTTTATTAAAGTTTATTAAACTTTTGACCCGTTTGCTGTTTCACTTTGATTTAACTTCAGGACCAAGCGGTACAGAAACAGTCAGCCGGTCTGGCCACAGTTATAACCCCGGTGTTTACTGAGGTAAGGGCAGTGTGTGTGTGTCTGTCTGTCTGTGTGTGTCTGTCTGTGTCTGTGTGTGTGTCTGTGTGTGTCTGTCTGTCTGTCTGTCTGTGTGTCTGTCTGTCTGTGTGTCTGTCTGTCTGTGTGTGTCTGTGTGTCTGTCTGTCTGTGTGTGTCTGTCTGTGTCTGTGTGTGTGTCTGTGTGTGTCTGTCTGTCTGTCTGTCTGTGTGTGTCTGTCTGTGTGTGTCTGTCTGTGTGTGTGTCTGTCTGTGTGTGTGTCTGTCTGTGTGTGTGTCTGTCTGTGTGTGTGTCTGTCTGTGTGTGTGTGTCTGTGTGTGTTTGTCTGTGTGTGTGTGT
>QMIH01000530.1:89933-99933 GCA_003987875.1 Clarias batrachus
TGTGTGTGTGTCTGTCTGTGTGTGTCTGTCTGTGTGTGTCTGTCTGTGTGTGTCTGTCTGTGTGTGTCTGTCTGTGTGTGTCTGTCTGTGTGTGTGTCTGTCTGTGTGTGTGTCTGTCTGTGTGTGTGTCTGTCTGTGTGTGTGTCTGTCTGTGTGTGTGTCTGTCTGTGTGTGTGTCTGTCTGTCTGTGTGTGTGTGTGTGTGTGTGTGTCTGTGTGTCTGTCTGTGTGTCTGTCTGTGTGTCTGTCTGTGTGTCTGTCTGTGTGTCTGTCTGTGTGTCTGTGTGTGTGTCTGTGTGTGTGTCTGTGTGTGTGTCTGTGTGAGTTACCTGAGTGATTCTCCAGCCCTGTGCTGAGGGTCAGGTGCAGTGTGTCATCTGAATGTGAGAGTTTGAAGTGTGTAGAGTTGTCTTTACACTGTGTGTGTGTGTGTGTGTGTGTGTGTGTGTGTGTGTGTGTGTGTGTGTGTGTGTGTGTGTGTGTGTTAGCTGAAACAGCAGCACAGGGACGGGGACATGCGGAGGAGTGTGATTGAGAATCTGGAGAAGAGTCTGCATGCTGCTGAGGACGTCTGCCCCGGGATCACCGACAAGATGATCAGCCACATCCTGGACAGGGTGCAGAGGTGTGTCCCACTGTGTCCCACTGTGTCCCACTGTGTCCCACTGTGTCCCACTGTGTCCCACTGTGTCCCACTGTGTCCCACTGTGTCCCACTGTGTCCCAGCACATCTGTGCATGTGTTTTTTTTTTTTTGTTTGTTTGTTTTTTCCCTCCTGTTCATTCCCTGCTCTCTCTGTCTCTCTCTCTGTCTCTCTGTCTCCCTCTGTCTCACCCCCTCACTGGTGTTTTTGTCTCTGTTCTGTTCCGCAGGTTCTCTATGAATTAAGTTCAGCCTGTGAATGAAACACACACACACGTCTGACGATGGACGACCAAACAGCTCTTCCTGTTCACTGAACATCACACACACACACACACACGCACACACACACACACACGAACACACACACACGCATGCACGCACATCTCTCCACTCACAGGAACAGGAGGGACTCAGGTTACGCGCTCACACACACACACACACACACAATCATAACCAAAAAAGGAATTTCCCTTTTCACAAAACACAACTATATATTTGTGTAATTGTATTTATATATAAATATTTTTTGCCATGTGCTTTAGTTTTAGCCTGTAGCTGGTGCCCAGTGCTGCGTTACTGATATTTTAGATGATTATTGTTATTTTACGAGGACAGATTGTGAGTCACGAGTTTGCTTCTATTACAGGTTTTCTGCTGAGCGTTAGACTTCACTTCACATATCTACTCGTCTACATCTTCATATTTGTCGACCCTTTGCGATACTTTATTTTATGTTTGTCAGTGATATTTATGTGGGAGGAAGATTACTCGAAACTTTTATTCTTTTTTCTTTTAATAAATGAGGGTAAAATCTTCTGTTATAAACTCTACATACTGTTACGTGTAGCATTACGACTGCTGTATGAGGAAAAACAAACTTCATATCACTTAAAGAAAAAGTAGAAATACCTCAGACGAAGCAATCGAGTGAGAATCTCAGAAAAACACAAACACACACAACCTAGATTTATAATTTATGTTTTGGGAGAGGAATTTTGCTGTGCAAAAGTGGATTGAAGATTTTTTTCATAAGACAAGTTTATTTTCATTATTTTAAATTGGCAGGTTTTTTTTTTTTTTTTTTGATAAGCCCCTCCTTCAGCTGCAGATTCAGGATCGTTTATGAACACGAAAAATATCTTCTCCCTCCTTTATTAATTTTTTTTTTTGTTTTTTTACGAAAAATGAGAGCTATAGGAGATATACTGTACTTCTGAAGGAAATGCACTGCACACACTTTGTACTGGGTGGGAAAATCTTACACACACACACACACACACACTCGCACTCCTGGTGAGCAGGCCTGGAGGAGAAGGTGCGCCTCTCTACAGTCTCTGCGTGGGAGAGACGGCGCTCCGTGTGAGCAGCTGCGCAGGAACATGGGAGATTTTCTTCGGGGAAATAGTCTTAATATTATACGCGTAAAAAAATTCCAGAACGTTTCTGCCAAGCTTTTTAAAGTACAAAACCTAAGGGTGCCATCACTGGTCTGGTGGTGAGGTGATCAGCTTCTGTTGGCTCGCAGACGTTACGGCCAACATCGTGCCTAAACTTTACTCTTCTCCTTATGTAATTATTATTCTTTCCTTATAAAGCTTTAAAGATTCGATGCCAGACTGAGGTTTAAAAGCAATAAGGTGTTTGGTAGATTTTGTTGTTTTGAATTATATATATATATATATATATATATTTCTTTATAGATAGAGATGTTGATACCAGATTAGGTTTTGTAAATGTTCTCTTTTTGTAAATGCTTTTTGAGATTGCTCTACAGGACTCTGTCGAAGCTGTATCATATACATGTATAAATATATCTATAAGCCTTTTTGCTTTAACTGTTACAAACTCGTATGATTTGACAAATAAAGATGTAAATTATGACACTGTCCGAGTGTAGAGCTGAGGTTTTGTTTGATGTTTGTTAAGTGATGTGAAGTTGATGTTGGGTTTGGTGTAAGTGTATGACGCTTCCTCAGTAGTGTTTAGATCGTAATGATGTAATCAGGCAAGATAAAATATAAATGTCTTCACTTGCACAATAACAATAGTAAATAGAGTAAGAATGCATTGAACTCACTTGACCTCATCATACCTGAATGTGAATGAAAAGACTTTAACTTATTTAAAGTACATGCATGTTTTACATCATTTCAAATTTAAAATATTTTGAATTTGTCAGAAAGCAGTTTTTGACCCATGAACGAGCCAAATCCTGTGAACGCAATGAGCGAACAGCTAAGTCAGTTAGCCTAACTAGTCACATCTGTGATGTTTTACAGTGTGAAAGTTTAGATTAAGTATAAAATTTGACAAATTCGAGCAACGCCTCAGGATATGAACTCGCTGTACTCTGTAACGATCTCCTGACTGCTGCTATAGCAAAAGTGGCACTAAAGTGTAAAGAGCGTTTCTGCTAGAGCACTAAGTGTGTCGTTAGAAACGCGTGAGCTAAGCTGGCTAACAGATTTAGAAACCCGAACAGCGCAGTGGTAAACTTCTCGCCCTATCATCAGGAGGTCGCGAGTTCGATTCCCGGGTGGTGCTGTAACATCATGCAGCCGGAGGTCTAGAGAGATCTGATTGGCCGAGCTCTCTCAGGGGGAATTGGACACGACTAAATTAGGGAGAAAATCGGGGAAAAAAAAAAAAAGAAACCCAATCAGTGTTTAGCTAAGTTAGCTTGATGATAATGTGATTCTCTTTACGGACTGATGATGGCGCTTCAGCACAGCGCTGTGTTTAAAATAACTCGTTCCTCAGTTATAGAACATTTCCACATGTAGAAAATAAAATCGAATTAGTTATTCAGACGACTTATTTACTTTTACTTTAATTAAACTCTAATTGAAATGGACTGGTGTGAATTTAAAGTGTAATTCCTGCATTAGTCCTCTAGATGTCACCAGACACCGAAAGGATCCGCTCAGAGTGAGACTCGGCGCTGCAGAAAACTCATGATTGATCCAGTTATTAATAAGATTAGACTTTAGACTGGATAAGATGACCGGAGGTGTGTGTGTGTGTGTGTGTGTGTGTGTGTGTGTGTGTGTGTGTGTGTGTGAGTGAGATCTTGCTCCGCTCCAGTGCCTGCTTCAGCAGCAGGAGTGAAGATGGAGAGGACACTCGCTCACAGCACAACACCTCAGTCTCCAGTCAGCTCTCTTCATCTTCATCATGTTCTCCTACGGTAGCAGCTCGATCAACTTCATGTTATGTAGAGAATAACGTGTGTGTGTGTGTGTGTGTGTGTGTGTGCGCGTGCACTGACACTGGAGACTCCTTCCAAACCTGTAAATAAACACCTGCTTGTAGAAAACACCACCACCACGTCAATTATTATCGATTTTCCTTTATTAAAAATCTGTTTATGGTTAGCATTAAGAGTAATGCATGCGGCACGTTGCTATGGAGACGATGACGTTAGAGCGCGTGCATTCACGTAAACCTGCAGTTCTGTAAGAGCTGCTGCTAGAGAGAACTAATCAACACCTACTGATCTGAGACTCGAACAAAAACACTTGGGTTTCTTCTCAGCTGCTGTTTGAATAAAGATCAGATTAAAGACGTGAGCGCTGACGCTCTGAGGGTTTCACGCTCACGCACTGAGGTTGTTAATCCGCCTCCTGGCTTTAGCATGAAACGTGTTTTTGTTTCTCACGTTTTAAACTTAAGCGCTTTGTGTTCGCCGCGCAAAAGCTCTCCAGCCGTGGACTCGTTTTATTTCTTGATGTTTGTTGCTGCAGCTGATGCGGTCGGTTCAAGGCCCGAAGGAGCGGAGCGGATCGTCTTCGCTAACCTTCGCTCTTCATTACGACGTGAATCATCTCAGATCTCTCCTGCAGATTAAACACAACACTGCTAAAAGAAGAAAAAGCAGAAGAGAAAGCGTGACTCCCCCTCCCCCCCTCCTGATCACGTCTCGATCTGCGGCCACATGCTAACGCGCTAACACGCTAACATCCTGCGCAGTGAAACAGCGTGTAATAAATCTGGTCAAGGCACTGATCTGGCCTGAACCATGTCATTAATAAATTAACACATTTTCATTTCATCTGATAAACTGTCTTTGCTTTTGGTTTAAATAAATAAATTACACTTAATCCCGCCATGTGAACGCGGCTCGCGGCTCGCTCTCTGCGCGGGTACGAGCTCCACGCCGCAGCGCTGCTTTGGCACGACTCAGGAATTAGACTTTAGGAAACAAACACAAAGATTAAAACTAGTTTTTCATTTTAAAGAGATTTTTTTACAAAAAAAAAAAAACAGAAACTGAAAGTAATAAATAAATAATACGGAATAAATAAGCGCAGTGACGTCGCGTCTCGTCTCAGTTTAAACAGGAAAAATAATCGCCGCCTTGAAATCAAAAATATCTAATAGCTTAGAAAAATAAATTTCCTTAAATCTTTTTCAAATAAATATCCATCATCTACAATCCTCGTAATACAGTCCAGTAATAAAAATAAAATAAATAAATAAATAGATAAAATGAAACAATTAAGAACACAATTTTAAACATTTTGTTAAAGATACACAGATCTGTCCTCAGGACGTCACTAACACCTGTAAACATCTGTCTCCCCTCAAGGAGCTTATTGTGTGTGTGAGTGTGTGTGTGTGTGTGTGGTGTGTGTGGTGTGTAAAAATATAAATGATACACTGATCTACACAAGACGGCTAACTGGAAAATGGACTTGAGCCGCTCGTCCAGTGCAAGAGACGGAGCTCTGAGTCAGTCAGGTACAACACCTGTGTGTGTGTGTGTGTGTGTGTGTGGTGATGTGGTTCTGTGCCGTGCCCCTCCTTCAGAAGAGCCCCTCCTTCCAGGCGTGGTTGTGGACGAGACACGTGCAGCACTGCCACCAGCTCTGGCACTTGAGCGGCTCGACGTTGGCTTTGGCCATCACCAGTTTGGCGTTGGCACACGCCCCGCCCGGCTGGCTCTCGGTCCTCTCTGACCTGCTGCGGGAGAAACGTGAAGAAACAAACGCAACAGCTCACTTTATTGGTGAAGTGGTTCGAGGTTAATTTATTCCATCAGCTCAGGATCAGTGCAGGCCGGAGGAAAACCGGGCGATGGTGAGGACACAGAGAGAGACAGAGACAGGGACAGAGACACCTCAGAGGCTCCTCCACACCTCCGCACGTCAGAGTAACACACTGTACACAAAGAGACACACAAACCCTGCATGATGCCACCTGGAGGTTCACTGAGGAGCGCTGGTGTCTTGGCAGGAGCTGACTCCGCCCAAACTCCCAGATTAATCCATGAATGGCCAAAGGGGCGGAGCGAACACGCCTACTGTAACCTCCTGTAACTCAGTTACCACAAGCTAGCTAGCTTAGCTTTACTTTAACCAAAATGCTACAGTAGCTAACAAATTTATATACTAGCGTTACTTTGCATTTGATTGACCTCATGACCTCACTTATATCTGCCACGCCCTTAATTATGCATAAATTTATGTCTTAACGGCGCCTCTGAGTGGCGCAGTGGTAAAGTTCTCGCCCTATCATCCAGAGATCGCGAGTTCGATTCCCGGGTGGTGCTGTAACCCCTAACCCTGCACATTGTCATTTCCACCCTGGACTCGTATTTTCAGAGCCGGAGGTCACACCTTGGAGGAGTTATTATGGGATGTTTTCTGTTTTTATTTCCCTTTTATGACTCATATCCTGCCAGTGTTGTAGGATATAATTATAGATTAAAAATAGATTTAATTATAAATTTGCATCTATACAGAGACCTGTGTACACCTGTAAGATAATGTCAGCATTAACCACAGCGGACCTGAGAGCCGACACCCTCCTGCGTCTCTCAGCTCACACCTCCTTCCTGTCAGTATCGCACCGCGCGCAAGTCTAACACGTGTGGAAAGAAATACTATAAACCCGTGTAAAGTAACACTGAACGTTTCTACAGACGGTGAGACGTGCGGGCCGTCTGTGGCATGTGACCTCTGACCCGGAGGTCAGGTGTGTAAGAATGCTGGAAAACCTGCTGTGGCTGATCTGCACCGCGTCTGAGACACACACACACACACACACACACACACACACACACACACACTACAGTGAAAAGTGTTTAAGACCTCTGTACATCACTGTGTGTTTATTTCTAAAGCTTACAGACAGTTAGTCACTTTGTTAGTTTGATGCTTTTAACAGCACTTTATTAAACTGTTACTCTGGTGGAGCGTGAGAGGAAACTCCACTGTGTGTGAGAGCGAAGTGTGTGTGTGTGTGTGTGTGTGTGTGTGTGTCAGGGTGCTATTACAGTGTCTAATTATGAAGTGAAGCTTGAACAGTCCAGGGTGTTAAATGTGTGTGTTTGTTATGTAACTGCGAATACATGGGCTTCAAATAAACACACGACTGAAGTCAGGTTACCTCAGATCCACGGTGCCACACACACACACACACACACACACACACACACACACACACACAGCTTTTTTTCCTGATTATTATTACATCATCTGCATTCTGTAAAACACCATTACATATAAACTTTGCATATACCAAGTTGCGAAAATTACACAGCTCTCACACACACACTCGCACACACACTCGCGCGCACACATTCAATACTGATGATTCAAGTGAATCTTTTGGTAAAATTTGGCTGCATACATTTTTTACTGTTTTATTTTTACAGTTATTGCTGTGATGTCGGGTTCGGCTGGTGTAAATTACAACATGTTACAGGAGGGAGAACACACACACACACACACACACACACACACACACACAGCATGTAGCTATAAAACATTTTAAACATTGACTGTCTCGTTCTCTTCAGTAACAAATTAATCATAATGAGACAAATGTAAAGCAATAATAATAATAATAATAATAATAATAATAATAATAATAATGGGGGAAATACAAATACATGAGTATGATTTTTTTTTTAAGTATATAATTGGAATGGTCCTACAGTCAAAAGATAAAAAATGTTGGCAACACAAATGGAAAGTGGATCCTGGTGATCAGACCGTGTGTCCGACGTCCCGCTGTGTCTTTGGTCCGTTTATAAAAATGTCACTGAGGAGAAAACAGGGGGAATAAAACTTAAAGCGAGCGGTGATGTCACTGTGAGGACGGAGGACACGCCCAGCATCGGCCCCGAGATCAAATCAACTGAAAGCAAAGAAAATAAAAACAAAACAAAATGAATGAAAAATAAAAATGAAATGAAATTTTTAAATGAAAAAGTGGATTAATGCATGAATAAGGACATGCAGTCTCACACACACACACACACACACACACACACACACACACACACACACAGTGCAAAGCTAATGTCAGGGACCACTGCTGACCAGATAGATGTGTGTGTGTGTGTAACTCACTTCTTCTTGTCCTTGTCCTTCTTGAGCGGCTGTGAGAGCGACAGCGTCTCGGCCGCCACCTTCCTCCTGTTGAAGGCGTTCATCTCCTCCTCCAGATCTCTCCTCTTCTCCTCCACCTTCCTCTTCTCCTCCTGGTGCATGCGCTTCAGCTGCTCGAACTTCTCATGAAGCTGAAGGGAGCCGATAACACACACACACACACACAATCTCATATGAGCATCAGCATTCCAGAGAGACGAGGCTGAAGGAAGACCACAGACACCAGACTGCAGACTCTCTTATAGAAACACATCTCTCCATCACGCTGTACACACACACGCAGCGCGCACACACACGCACGCACTGGCCACATGTTTGCATGACCAAAAAAAGTATTACACTTAATTTGATTTATTTATTTTTAATAAAACATGTTTGTGGCTGTGGAGTATTTGTAAACTTGCACATAATCTGGGGTTAAAACTGCAGCTCTGGCAACCCGTCACTGACGGACAGCATGTCAATCATAACTTGTGTTGCTCTAGTGTTTCTGTGACTATGAGAGAGTAACGGAATCTTCTTAGCGGTTATGACCAGCGCTGCTCTGATGGATGGTATGATGATGGGAAGCTTCATCTTCAGTCTCTATAACACTGATGTAGAAAAGACGATCAGGTGACGCAAAAAAGGAGGGTTTTTTTTCTTTTTTTTTGCGCGCTGCTAAAGCGGCTTCACCGGTCTGTGATTCTACGTGTTGTGTGAAAAAGACAACACATCTGATCATTTTGATTCACACACATTCACATTTCATACACACTCCGTCTTCTTTTGATTGTGTAAAGCTGCAATGTCAATTCCTAAAAGCGCTATACAAATAAAATTGACTTGACTTGGCAAACTGCAGCCTTCAGCCTGTGAAACAAGACAATTCCACCAGGCGGGAAACAGCCAAAGCATTTTAACTCCACGAAGCTCATCAGACATTTGAAGGTTAGTCACGTGACGGAACGCGAGCGGTCTTTAAAGCTCAGTAACTCGCGCGCCGCCGCTCACTCAGCTGTCGGTGTAATACCGCTATCTCACCTGCGCCGTTTCGCTCGGCTGCCGTAAGTACAGTTCATTCTGATTCACTGCGGGTTTTGGCGCTGTGATTACGTTTCCCTTTCCTCGTTATGTTAATGTTTAATGTTTTGGACCGGTCCTCACAGAACGTCCGGCGACTCGCGTCCTGCTTGTCTGTTATTTTATTATATTTTACACAATCTACAGGAAAGTTGTATTTGTCCCAATTACTCACTAAACTCAGGCTGCTATGTGTTAAGGTGACGTGTTGCACATGTTGTTTGACAATAAATAYTGTTGTCAGTTCATGATCTTCCTCTTCTCGTCATTTCAATACTTAATTTACATTGTTATTAGATATAGTTTATTAAATGATGCTACATGATGAGCTTCGAGTCGACCCTGTGATCGGTGTCGGCTGTTACAGCTTCTAGAGATCGGTGATCGGCCCCAAACATCCTGATCGGAGCGTCCCTAGTTACGACAGTTACCTCCGTTAGCTACGCTACGCTACGCTACGCTACACTTTCCGCAGGCAGCAGCGATGTGGTGAGATGATTTTACACCACAGCTGGAGTTTAGAGCAGAAACACACAACTGACAAGATGTTAATCTACATTACATATAAACAGGACAGGTTTAAATCCGGCCCCGTGAGACCGACACCCCGCTGGACGAGTGGACGAGTGGACGAGTGGACCCCCTCACATTCCTCTCACCTCTCTCTCCTTGTCCTTCAGCTCCGCCTCCGTCTCCTTCACTTTGTTAACAAACATCTGCCTCATCTCCTCTTCTTTACGCTGCAGATCCCCCAAGAACTCCTTCCTCTTAGCCTCGTAGGTCTCCTGTAGACTGCAGAGTTCACACACACACACACACACACACACACACACACACACACACACACACACACACACACACACACACACAGAGAGAGAGAAAACGTCTGATCATTGC
>QMIH01000530.1:102448-132600 GCA_003987875.1 Clarias batrachus
TTAAGCTGCTGTGAAGATTTCCATAGATAGTTTCATCGCTTAGAGATGGAGAGAGAGACAGAGAGAGAGAGAGACAAAGACAGAGAGACAGAGAGACAGAGAGAGAGAGAGACAAAGACAGAGAGACAGAGAGAGAGAGAGTGATGGGAGGGATGGGGAGAAAAGAGCAGCGCTGCATTTCCAAGTCACTGAGGCTGAAAGTTATTGAAGTGAAAATTTTATTATCCCATTAATACAGTCTCACATTCGTCTCCTCATTTCCACACACACACACACACACTAACAGAACTTCAGTGTTATTAGCTACATCCTGTTCTTGTCCCGTCGTCTCCTCCACACTCAGGATTAACACTGTGACTTTCCTCAGCACAGACGCGCCAGGCATCAACTCACTCACACTCAGATCACCTCAGACCACAATGTGTTTTTTAAACAAAGAGCTTTTGTGAAGAAATCCTGAACTGTTCCTCAGGACTTACAGAGAGAGAGAGACAGAGAGAGAGAGACAGAGAGAGAGACAGAGAGAGCGAGACAGAGAGAGAGACAGAGAGAGACAGAGAGAGACAGAGAGAGAGAGACAGAGAGAGAGACAGAGAGAGACAGAGACACAAAGAGAGAGAGACAGAGAGAGAGACAGAGAGAGAGACAGAGAGAGACAGAGAGAGAGAGACAGAGAGAGAGAGACAGAGAGAGAGAGAGACAGAGAGAGACAGAGAGAGAGACAGAGAGAGAGAGACAGAGAGAGAGAGAGAGAGAGAGAGACAGAGAGAGAGACAGAGAGAGAGACGGTGCAGGGTCCAAACCCAGCTCAGATATTCTGTTGAACTCTGGTGTTCATAAATAACACACGTCTCTGTCAGCATGCACTCGGAGTGTGTGTGTGTGTGTGTGTGTGTGTGTGTGTGTGGGGTGTCACTGCGGGGTTTATTATAGGTTTATTATTTATACTGCACTGTAACTACACACTCTGACACGCTGCTGATTTACAGAAACACAGAGAGAGTGATGTAAAGTTCCTGATGAAGGAGGCAGAGGCTCGGGCCGAGAGGAAACACTCCGAGACCTCAGGGGGACGAAACCAGACCCTAAACCCCCACCCACGTCTGAATGATGTCATAGAGAGAGAGAGAGAGAGAGAATAACCCACCAGTCGTCTGTGGAGACACGCAGTGCTGTGTGAGGGAACGATTGTGTTAAAGAAAGTAATCCAGCGTTACCTTGGACGATGCCCCAGGGGTACTGTCTGGCTCGGACCGTCTTGTTCCCCACTTTGATCTCCTCCACACTCCCCACCACTGCGAACGGTAGATGAGCCTGAAACACACACGCGCGCGCATGTTAATCCGCAACACGTCGTCCTTCGCCACAGTGAGGTCAGAGGTCAGCGTTCTCGCAGACGTTTCTGTAGAGAAGAATCAGACTCACGTTCATGGAGGAGTTGATCTCGGACACGGTGTCGTCGTCGGTGGGGAACTGATAGATCTGCACTCCGTTGCTCACCAGCTCGCTCATGATCTTAATCTTAAACTTGTGAAGCTCGCTCTTGGAGATCGTGTCAGCTTTCGCGATAATAGGAATGATGTTCACCTGGAGACAGGGGACACGAGACACACCTCAGAGTCTCATCAACTTTTAATCTGTCCATGCTGGTGTTTCAAAGACTAATACACACTGGCTGTGTGGAGACACTGAACACGTTTCAGCTCTGATGAACAAGAAGTCACACAGAGAGAAAACAAACAGAACGACACACACTGATGAGACGGACCTTCAGGAGCGCTGACCCAGCAGCGCCACACATAGCGAGACAGAGTTCTGATAAATGACATACATCGTTTGGGACGTTCTGCACCGAGACCGCTTCATGGACTGTACGTGTTAAAAGCCGCAACCCTTGAGATCTTTGGGTCCCAGTACCGGTACTCCTGGTACTGATCCAGCACCGACGTCTCATCAGCGTCTCTCCTCATCAGCAAATGCTGATTTATTGTGAAGACTCCACGTCACACGAGGCTAATCAGCACTACAGCATCATCACAGGAACGACTCCTCTGTCTCCAGAAATAGGTTTTGCTAATTACAGTCATTTAAAGCTCCTGAGCAGAGACACCGCTTCAGCAGGAGGAAGAGAAACGAGCGCGCTCACACTCGCGGATTTAACACGCACCTTAAACACGATCGCACAAAGCGGACGTACAACAACCTCTTTATTTTTCCGCGTAAGCTCACACGCCTCAGCGTGGCGCTTCCGGTCTGAGGTTTTCTCCTCCTGCGTGTGGAGGACGTGCGAGAGATGAGACGTCTCCAGAGGACGCTCTGGCCGCGAGCCACTCGCTGAATATCTGTGTGCCATCTGTTCAGTACGTCAAAACACGCGAGACGAGCCAGGAGCCCGGGAATCCACCCCGCTGCTTCCTCCTCTCCATCATCATCATCATCATCATCATCATGGAACAGTACAGAGCGGGGAAGAGCCGTGTATCAGACTGTACAGTGTGAACTAATCGATACTTCAGCCAACATCACATTGCCAAAGTGTCCACACACACACACACACACACACACACACACACACACACACACACACACACACACACACACACACCACGCTCTAGAAATAAACACCTCATTTATCAGGAAACACAAAACGTTATGATTATAAAACGAGGACCCTGTTAAGGTTCAGTTCGACCCGGAGACATCCTGCTGTAGGAGACGTCCAGACACGATCCAGGACACAGGCGTCTTAACATTTAAAATGATAAAAGTACAATCACTGAAATTTTACAATAACACCGAGTTTGAGTGTTTGTGATCCACTCAGGCCGAGTAGCGCCCCCTACCTGCCGCTATGAACCACCCGCCTGGTGTTCCGGGCTCATGGAACCGCTCTGCTCCGTCTGTTCTACAGCAGAATAAACAAGAACGAAACCCCAGAGCACAGACAAACTGTCATGATGTCACATGTTTAAATCCTGATGATGTCACAGCAATCTGTAGCCGCCCAGAGACCCGCCCAGAGACCCACCCAGAGACCCGCCCAGAGACCCGCCCAGAGACCCGCCCAGCTGCCCAGCCGCAGCTCTCACCGTGTCTCTCACCGTGTCTCTCTCGCTCTCCGTCAGTTCACTTCACTGCAGTCGTTCATATTTAATAATAATAATGATATAAAGAGATCTGGTAATAATTTACCATTGTGCCGTTTCATATGATTTTTTTTTATTTATTTTTTTTACCAGGACTGTGTAAACTTTTGACCTTCGCTGCACACATTAGCGCTGCGCTGCTAACCCACTCCTCCACCTGCGGCGCCGCCCTGAGGGGTGTGTACCTTACTGTCCAGCTTCTTCATGGTGACCAGATCCAGAGACTTGAGCGAGTGTCCTGTGGGAGAGATGAAGTAGAGACAGATGTGGATGCGCGTGTCGTGGTAGTTAAACAGCGAGCGTTTGATCTTTAGCTCCTCCTGCAGGTAGTTCTCGAACTGCGTGTCGATGTAATCAACGATGGGTTTGTAGCTGAGAAGAGAAAAACAACAGGAGGAAAACATTACAGAGCTGAAATAAGACACACAGAACTCTTCTCTCTCTCTCTCTCTCTCTTTAGTTAATCTGGAGAAGTTTTTTATTTTTTATGTTATTTTCGCTCGTCTCCTTCATTCCTTTAACGCTGCTTCATGGTTTCTTCGAGGCGAGGCTAATACAAACACACACACTCACACGTTCTTTGTATCTGAGAAAGCCATCGAACTTCACACGACCTTTCCAGCTCTCTGTTTATCGCACTCGACCTTTCCCTTCACCCCCCCAGGCCACATTCCCAGCATGCACCTCTGCTGAACCTGTGAAACCTCAGCTGCACGGAGTACACAACGCAGAGTGACACTCTCACCTAAGGAGTCACTATCTAAGGAGTGAGCACGCTCAGCACACCCGCACACTCTCTCTCACTCTTTGACCCTCTACTTACAGCGTGGGTGAAAAGCCGCCCCTCCCCCGAGCATTCCCCCCCCCTCCCTCCGTTCTTATTAAAACACTCTGGAACTCTGGAGGAGTCTCTCCAGCCGTCTCTCTCACACACACGTACACACACGCGTGCACACACACCACACACACACACATAGTCCTTACCCAGGGTTAAGAGTCTGATTGAATCTTTAACGGTTTGTTAAACAGTGTGTGATGCTGAGTGTGACGACGTCACTGAATACTGAAGGAGCTTCTAAACACAATTCCAATTTATAATTAAAGATTCCTCAAGGACTTCACTGGGATACTTGTGAGTGTGTGAGAGGGAGGGTGTGTGGGAGTGGGACTGAGAAAGTGTGTGTGTGTGTTTGTGGGGGGGGGGATGAGTGAGTGAGTTTGAAGTATGTATGAGAGTTTTAGTGTTTAAGCCTGAGCGAGTGTGTGTGTCTGCACGAGTGTGTGTGTGTGTGTGTGTGCGCACCTCTCCTCTTTGTTGATCTGGTCCCCGAAGCCGACGGTGTCCACGATGGTGAGCTTGAGGTGGACGTTGCTCTCCTGCAGGTCGTATGTTCGCGGCCGCAGGTACACGCCGTTCTGGTAATGACTGGCTTCTTCGTTCTCGAACATGGTGTTGAAGAGTGTGTTCATCAGCGTGGACTTGCCGATGCCCGTCTCCCCTAAAGCACACGAGAAATAAAACAACCAGCGCTTCATGATCAGAGTCACGAACATCTCACTAGGGTTCACCTTACACTGTGTGTGTGTGTGTGTGTGTGTGTTTGTGTGAGAGAGTATATTCGTACCAACACACAGGATGTTGAAGCAGAAGCCCTGAGACACAGACTTGCTGACCAGCTGATCAGGGAGACTGTCGAAGCCGACATGTCCACCCAAACTCAGACTGCGCTTCTGCTCCTCCTGAAACAAATCACACACACACACAGTCAGCTTCACTTCATTCAGACTTTACAGGAGAAGAACAGACACGTACAGGGAGTGGAGAAGCAATGTTCACACACTGATTCATCGTTACGCTCCAGTCTGAACTCGACCTGTTACTCATCTCTCAGTCTCATCGCTTCTCCTTCACTTTATCTCTCTCTCTTATTTCTATCTCTCTCTCTGTCTTTATCTCTGTCCCCCGTCACCCATCCCCTTGTTTTTATTTTCCCAGGGTACATATTTAACAGCTGATGTCATCATCAGACTCAGTGGAGCAAAGCGACAGTGTTCAGACACGCTGAAGATCAGACACACAATAAACATGCTTTAAAAACAGAGGAAGAGCAGACCCTCACTGCCAGCCGTGAACTTTACCTTTTATGGAGATTTGTGGGCGTGGCTACATCAACATACAGGATGATGATCATATATTTTATTCAACCCTCTGCACTCATTTCTACTCATGCATGTAACTAGCTAATATTTCTCTCTCTCACACACACACACGTTAGTAACGCTGCAGGGAACACCGCCGCCACGCCCACACTGAAGACGCCGTAAATAATCTAAAGAATTAAACAGTCTACACACCTGGGCTCACCAAACACAGACTGGCCCCGCCCCCTTCTGTAGACGGGCCGTCCATCATCCTGACAGACCAATCAGACTGGACCATTAACACGAGCCCTGGGGGGACAGCTCACGCGGGTGTGACTTGGACAGAGTGTGAGCTCAGCAGATGGATACACAAAAACCTCCGTTGGAGTGCATGCATGCGCACACACACACACCTGACCATGTGTGTGTGTGATTCATGTTCTGAGGCTAACAGAGCAGGAGGTGCAGATGGTCCTGATTTGATCCCACAGGCATCAGAGCAACACACAGTGTGGCCTAAAAATATATCAAATGCTTCAACACACAGACGCACGCGCAGACATACAGTGCACAAATCCTCATGCTTTAAAAACACTTCTACAAAAAGCTAAATAATAAAAAGCACAGGTTCTGGATCAGACCTGTGAGTGTCTGTGTGTGTGTGTGTGCCCGTGTGTCAGAATAAGGAATTTTATTATATTAATCAACCTGGTTAATGACACTCGTGTGTCTGTAGACATGTGACTGGATTTGATATTAAATTGAACTGATCTGTTAATTGTTATCTGATGTTTAGTTGTGCTGAAGCTCCAGACACGAGAGATAAATAAAGTTATGAAAGAAAGAAATCATAAACAGATCGACTCCAGGAAAAAAAACAGCAAAAAAGAAAGAATCTGAGAAAGAAAGTATAACCTTCCTATAGGAGAAAGAAAATACGAGAAGCTGCTAAAGTGAGCCAAAGCACAGAGACGCAGCGCTCAGGAGTCGTACTCGTACTCGTACGGATCTCTGCGCGACTGAAGCCTGTGATGTCGCGGTGTTTTTCGCCAGAACCTCACCTCTGGCTTGTCTATGTTTAACTAGTGAGAAAGCAGAAAAAATGACACGCAAATGGAGCAAAAGTATGGTGTTTCACTCTGACTCGGACTCACTGATCAGACTACGGTGTAAAAAACACCCTTAGATTAGACTTCCGCTCCTGTACTAGCTGAGCTCTATTTTTAAATTCAGCTGTGAAGTGAAAGTAACAGCATACCCACTCGGGGGCGTTTCCCCTGCAGGTTACTTCATTCTGAGCCACAGTTTAATTCAAACACAGCACAGTCCTGAGGGACGCTCGGGCGAGGGGACAGACTGAGGGACGCTCAGCTCCTAACGCAGGACAGACGAAGGGACGGAGAACAGCAGAGATCAGAACAAGCCCCAAGCAGACGACACACACACAACAAGGACACACTGCTGAGCAGCACAAAGTCTCAGCAATCTGTCATGAGTAAACACAGCCCGTCTGTGGGCGTGTCTCTGACAAACACCACCATCACAACTCAGACACCATCAAACTCGCACCACACTGTGGCCCCGCCCCCTGAGCACTACACCTTCAGGTCTGATGCCAGGATGGAGCGGACTCGCTTCTTGCAGAAAAACATTACGAGAGACAGAGTTTGGATTAAGTGATAATCTGCTTATACACAGACACACACACACAGACACACACACACAGACACACACACACAGACACACACACACAGACACACACACAGACACACACACACAGACACACACACACAGACACACACACACAGACACACACACACAGACACACACACACAGACACAACACACACAGACACACACACACAGACACCCCCTCGCTCTCATCATCAGCGAGGAGCTCAACCATGCCACAAAATCACAAAAACTGAATGCTTCCTCTCAGACGTCACGTGATCTGAAACCGCCCCGCATGTTAATGAGGCTGCATGAGGCGTGATTAGCCAGTGTGGACGTGACTTACAGGAGACGATGACGCTCTCAGACTCACTGCCACGCATCGACCAATCATCATCCAGACTCAACTGATGACCGGATCAAACTTTAACTAATGTAGAGCTCCACTCTGAGTGAGTTATTATTTGTTCTACAGAATGTTCATTTCTCTACCAACTCTCTGATCACGGATCCGCTACCGCTACGCCTGTGCGATGAATGGCGTTCCACAGAGGGTAGTGCTCGGGCCATCGCTGATTTTACTCTACACTGAACACAATGATTTCCCGTAGAGAGGACGAACGCTGAGCTGAACTCACATTATACTACAGCGTGTGTACTATATATAACACTCAAGAGTGAACACCTCCAGAACACTGTGTGCGAGATAAACATCAGGAAACATTGAATGGGGTGAAATCCTCTTAAACAGCAACTTAGCTGGAATTGAATGCTGTGCGTTAGTGTATTTCCTTCTGAAACAGGAAGTCAGAATTTAAGATAAGCCACACCCCCAAACAATCTAAACAAACCTCACAGTAAGCTAAATAAAGATAGAGAACAGTGCAGAAACTAGCCTGAAAACAAATCCCTCCCCTTCACCACAACCCCCCCCCCGCCCCCCCAAAGGAGCTTCCATCTCATGTTCCACCACTGAAGAGCTGGAACATCTCAGAAAATCACCTGTAACATAACAGCCACCTGTAGAAACCCCTCCCCCTCTCTCTTCACAAACCCCTCCCCCACAAACCCCTACCTCTTGCTCTCCACAAGCCCCTCCCCTTCTCTCCACAAGCCCCTCCCCTTCTCTCAACCAACAGCTCCCAAAACTCCTGAAGAACACAACACGTCTCCAGGAGCGCTTCAAAAAAGCATTTGATTGGACAATCACAAACAAGAACACATAAACATGTGCTGGTTTTTCCTGTAAAGGATGAATTATATCATTATAACATCATCTGCGTTTATCTGAGAGATGTGTAATTTATTTTGTATCAGGTCAGTTTATATAGAATACTGAAGCTCTGAAACTCAACACTGAGAACTGAGTGTGTTCCACTTATGATATGAGAGCAGACTGAAAGGTTCCCATGCGCGCGCGCACACACACACACACATACACACTCTCAGTACTTCAGAGCTGCAGCTCCTACACTACACTGATAAACACACTGCTCTGCATTTGATCTCAAGTTTTTTTTTGACAAAAATATTAAAATATCTCAATTTTCAGGAGGAAGTGTGACGTGAGAATTTAACAGCATAAAGCAAACCGGAAGCTGTGTGTGGAACAGTCACACCAGAGCACAGAGGAATCCGGACACTAGTCTCACTGACACCAACACACACACACTCTCTCACTCTCTCTCTCTCTCACACACACACACACACACACATACACACCGAGAGAGAGAGGTAAAGCTAGCTTTAGGTTTGTATCTTTCCCTCACACACAGCTGAGCTCGCGCGCCAGACTGCAAGGCGACAGAAATGCAAAAACCGATGTAATAAAACTCCGCGTTATAACCGCAGCAGGAGAGCAGAAACACACCGCTGAGAGAATATGAAGAAATACTCACGGAAAACACGTCTACATCCACGGCAGCCATGATCAGAAGTGTGTGTGTGTGTGTGTGTGTGTGTGAGGTGCTGGGCGGACCGGAAGTCTCTCTCTCTCTCTCTCTCTGACTGTCACTGCCCGAAACCCCCGCGCATGCGCACTGCCTTCACTAACGCCCAAAATGTTGCGCATGCGCTTCACGAGCCCCTGGCTTCAACCCCAGTTATGTGACTACTTCCGGTTTTCCTGGGAATTTATTCTGTCTTTCTAGTTTACATTTATGCAAAACTTTAATCTTCCTGCCAGTAAGTTATATTTGTGTATTTGTAAATTAGTTTATTTTGTGAAAACGTCTGGGATACAAAACAAAGAGAGAAAGAAGAGGGAAAAACTTCCATCTGGGATTAAAACTCTTATAAAAAAATAAAAAAATAAAGATATTAAAGATACTATTGAAGTGACAGTTTCTAGTTTAGTATTTATGGTTTTACACCTTTACACCAATTTTACTTGTGATTTATTATTATTATTATTATTATTATTATTATTATTATTATTTCAGCAAAAATGTAATTGAATTGTAATAAAACGTATTATAAAAATTTTGACCAGAATTAAACAAAATGTAAAAAAAAAAACTATAGTGGCTTTTGGGAGACATTTTTATCTGCACTTTTTTCTCATGTGTACAGAAAGACCAATTAAAAAGCAAATCATTACATACAGAATCTTTTCCCCCTAAAAGTGTGGAGTGTATTCTGTAGCAGCAGTCAGCCTTGTGCTTAAAGTCCCGTTAACATCTGAACAACACACACTCTCACACACTCTCACAGCTGATACAGACGAGGCTTTATACACTAACAAACTCTTAGTAAAATATGATTTATTATTATTATTATTATTATTATTATTATTATTATTATTAGATGTGGTATAAGATTGAGTTGTATATAATAGTAATAAATGAATACAAAGGCTAATAAAAGTTACTTCCTGATCTAAACACTGGGATTAAAAGCCTGACAGCCGGTTACGGAGATTTAAGTTTAATGAGCTGAAACATTTCGTTTCTTCTGCAGCCACAGTGTGTGTGTGTGTGTGTCAGTGTGTGTGTGTCAGTGTGTGTGTTTGTGTGTGCGTGCGCGCGCGGTACAGAACGCGCAGCTGCAGCAGGTGAGGTGAGCGGGAGGGGGCGGGGGCACGCAGGTCACGTGAGTGCGGACGTTGGCACCCGGAAGACAGGTGAGGCTTCAGGTATCTGTCGAAGGAGAGACGCGCGTGAGGGATCCGAACTGATCCACCGATGGATATAAACCAGGAGTCGGTCCTGTCGGTGCTGCTGGGGGGAGGGGGGAGGGTTACAAACGCCGAGCTGCTGAGTCAATTTCAGGGGAAGTTAAACTGCAGCGATCCGGCCGAGAAGAAGCAGAACAGAGAACTGTTTAAGGTGACCATCAACTCCGTCGCTGTGGTTAAAGAGATCGAGGGGGTGAGGTTCATCGTGCTGAAGAAGAAGTACCTGCACTTACTGCAGTCCAGGGGAGGGGGAGCAGGGGGAGGGTGATGGGGGGGAGCAGGGGGAGGGGGAGGCTGATGGGGGTGAACAAGTTCCTGAAGGTCCTCCTGAGGAGAACCTGCCGGAGCAGCAGCGTCCCTCTGACTCGGCGCTCGGCTCCGCCCCGCCCTCCTTCATCGAGCTGGCTTTACAACAGCAGAAATATACAGACATTAAGCTGAAGAAGTCCTTGCTCTTCAAAACGCCTCTGAAGCCAGGTGCAGGCGATGGACAGAAGCTCAGACCCGCCAGCTCCGGCAGCAACGATGCGAGCGCGCAGAGACGCTTCGCCCTGCCGTTACGCATGGCCCCCGCCATCATCACGTCTGAGGAGCCTGAAGAGACGGAGAAAATGAAAATCCCATCGAATGACCGGATGGTCCGCTTGGCTCCGCTGAGCTCCACGCCGGGGCCTCCGTCCTCACCTCGGTTTAAGAGACGCTCGTCTGCCGACGCCGTGGGCATCAGCAGCTCTCCTCAGCCACGCAGACACTGCAAGAGTGTCAAACCTGCAGACGAGCCCAAATACAGCGACGGCGTCCCGCTGGACAGCACCGAGCACAAGTGGATGGTGACGTCTGCATCGGGACACTGGACACAGGTGTACGGGCTGCTGCTGGAAGACGCCCAGCTGGCAGACAGGAAGGATTTCATCTCGGGCTTCACGGCCCTCCACTGGGCGGCTAAGTGCGGGAACTACGAAATGCTGTGCAAGATCATCGACCTGTCCAGGGAGACCGGCAAGGACGTGGACGTCAACACCAAGTCCTTCGCCGGCTACACCCCCCTGCACGTCGCCGCCATCCACGGGCAGATGTACGTCATCGGCATCCTGGTGAACGAGTACGGTGCCAACCCCCACGTCCGGGATAACTCGGGGAAGAAGGCGCACCACTACCTGCTCGACGGCGCCTCGCAATCCATCAGGGAGATGCTGGGCGGCGTGAAGGTGGCGCGCTCCGAACCGCAGAAGACCACAGAGGACACCGACGCTCACAAGCACACTCACACCATCAGCCGACTCTTCCAGCCCCAAACTATAGGCTACAGGAAGAAGCCCAAGTCCAGGAGCACGCTCTCGTCCCTGCAGGAGGACGTGAAGGACGACAAGCCCGAGAACCCCAAACCCATGCACAGAGTTTTATCTGATGTCTTCTCCTGAAGTGTCTCTGCACGTGCTCTCTCACTTCGTGGGACTTTTAATACGGCCGAGGGAACTGAAATTACTGCGGTTTTAACCTGGACCTTAAAACGGGACTTAAACACACACACTCCAATGACAAGTTAATCGTAAGTCAGGATCATCTCGATCAGATTTAGAATCGTTTATCTTTCTGTTTCTTCCTGTGGTGGGACACAAAGTTACAATCTCATCTTTTACTTTTTATGAACTAATTATGATTAATGAACTCATTTTTAAACTGGTATCATGGGAGATTCATGTTAAAGATAAATCTATACTAATAAGCTCTATTGTGACAAACAAACTTTTACAGTAAAATGTTCACGAATAATCAGCTGATTAAAACAAGAGACAATTTATCCAGGATGTTTTTAATAATGTACATGAAGACGTTTGAGTTGTACAGTATAGAGTGTGTGTGCAGTAACCTGAATAAACTGTACACACTGTAATAAATAATATTTACTCACACCGTCATATTGTGCTTCTTAAAAATAACCAATAAACACTGTAGTTCTTGTTATTGTTGTTATTATTATTATTATGTATGACTTCTGTGTAAATATATTTACTGATACCGTGATTGAGTTTCTCTCTTTCAGATCAGTTTTATACATTAATATATAAGCAGGTGAGATTTGAGTTGAAATGCATCTCGTGTGTATTTGCGCGTGTGTGTGTGTGTGTGTGTGTGTGTGTGTGTGTGCGTGGTGTCGGGGATCACACACACACACACACCTCATGTGACGCCGTTCACACTTACCCGAGTGGATGTGGTTACTGCTGATCCCAGGACAGTACGAGGGTTTCACTGAAACTGCAGTGTGTGTGTGTGTGTGTGTGTGTGGGCACAGCGAGTTACACAATCAGCCAATCACCGTTCATTAAAGCTGCTTTGTGATAATGAGTGGCATTAAAAGCGCTTTATAATTAAAATTCTATTGCTCTGATCTCACCGTGGCGCCGCCCGGCTGCTGGTTCGAGTTTTTGTTACACACAACATGATGATGACGACTCCTTTAACTCGAGTAAAAGAAAGAAAGAGAAGACCGAGTGTTAAACGACAGGAGCGAGACGCGGCGGCCGCGTACAGGACAGGAAGTGCGTCTGGAGTCCTGAGTGCAGGAATGTGACGCGGCGCCGACGCTGGACGCTCGTGTGTGTGTGTGTGTGTGGAAACTATTAATCCTCTGTGAACTGGAATTCCTAACAGTCACAAAGAAACTCACAACAGAGAAACACTGGGATAACCTTTAGGGGACAAATTACACACACACACACACACACACACACACACACGTGGTGTTTATGCAACAGAAACATAAAGAAAAGCACAAGTGTGTGTGTGTGTGTGTGTTTGGAAAAATGTTACTTCGTCTGTGTTTCTGAAATAAACTGCAAGTTAAAAGGAAAACAGTCCGGAGAGACGCGTGGATTTTCCTAAAAGTGCTCAGAGACACACTGAGAAATCTAAAAGAGAAGTGTGTAAGAGTGTGAGAGTCCTGAAGAAAAGTAAAACACAAAACACTCAAAACAAAAAAATACACAATTACAGAATTTACTGTTTATACAAAGGACAAAACAAACAAACAAACAAATCTTTAGTATTTTATTTTCTTACACACCGAGTCTCTCTGTCTCTCTCTCGCTCAGGACGGACCGACGCCACCGTACAGTTTACCAGTTGTGTGAAATGTCTGGTGGTTGTTGTTGTTTTGGCCTCATGGCTGTGAGAAGTGATTCTGCATTTATTAATTTTATAAAAGTCTAATTATAATCATAACTCAGTCGTACACTTTACCTCCAGTACATTCATCAATTCTTATTCATTCTCTTTATAAGTCTCTCACACACACACACACACACTCAGGTTAAAACAGGAAGGAAGCCGCGTGTGTGTGTGTGTGTGTGTGTGTGTGTGTGTGTGTGTGTGTGTCTGTGAGGAGCACTGAAACTCCGAGCCGTTGTATCAGCAGCGTTTCCTCTCACTGCACTCAGACGTTATTAGACTTTAGAACTGGATCTCATTACGGCGCTCCATCGACATCGACTACAAGTAAAAGCATTAAAATGAAGAAAGTGTCGTTTATACATCAGTGAAAATCATTAGGACGTAATTTCAACAAAATAAATATTCATGAGTCAGTGTGTTGTGTTTCTTATGAAATTAAAATTGTTCACAATAACAAAAGTGCTGCTGTTCCGGCTTTTGGTTTCGAGTTTCCGCGTTTCGGCTGAAATAAATTAAAATACAGAAACCAGAATCATCCACAGAGCCGTAATGTTCTCACTCCAGCTTAGAGCAGCCACACAAGCACACACACACACACACACACACACACACACACACACACACACACACACACAGACAGACAGACAGAGAAAGAACACCCAACACCAGCTCCAGTCCCTCCTGTACACAAGTGAACACTCGACTCTGCGTTTGTGTAAAAGCCGCATCATTACAAACTGCTTCAGGTTAAAACTGATGAGACATAAACTACTCTCACTGACACACACACACACACACACACACACACACTCAGGGAGGAATGCTGTTGAGGAGAGCCTGGAGCTGCTCCTCGCCCAGACGCTGCTTCTCGTCCAGGTCTCTCTGGCGGATGAGCAGCGCGGCTTTGCTCTGGATGAAGCGGCGGTAATCCCGGAGACGCTCCTCCGTCAGCTGCTTGGCCAGGAAGCCGGAGACCATCCGCTCGCGCCGGTCCAGGCTCTCCTTCAGGCCCTTGGCATCCTCGCTCTGCTTGCACAGGAGATGATGTCGACTGAGGAGAGAGTCCTGTGGGAGGAGCCAACACAAACATCAGACGCTCATTACTTTCTCTGATCAGTTCACGAAACATATCAGTTCTGAACAGAAGTCATGTCAGAGGGGGCGGAGTCTCTCTCTCTCTCTCACACACACACACACACACACACACACAGTGGAATGTCATTTCAGGACAATATTAAATACACAATATCACGTTCATTAATTAATCATTTCATCCCTTTAAAGCCGAGGAGTGAAGAGGAGACGCGTCTGACTCGGAGACATCAGACGTCTGGAGGTGAACATTTCTCAGATTCTCCTTCACCCTGTGTGTGTGTGTGTGTGTGTGTGTGTGTTTAATTAACCCTGTGATTAATGACATGGGGACACTAACAGTGATGTAAATGATTCGAACATTAGGAACATGATCACATGATACACGATCACGACACCTCGAGTGACTCCATCTGTGTAAAGGATCTCAATTTTATAAAGATTCTCATTAAACCGTCATTTTTTTCACATATTGTTAGAATCTATTTTCCCTTTTTTGTTTTATTGCGTTAGTTATTTATAGAGTTTATATTGATTTACGATTACTTGATCCAGTTGTTGACCTGCAGTTGTTTTGCACTAACAGACTAATTCCATTTGCTATCATTACAACAGTTTTATTCACGCTGGTGTTGGCGTGTGGTGGCTGTGTGTGTGTAAATGTCACTAGAAGGGTTTTTTTGCGTCACTCTGTGACAAACTCCAAGCAAATAATAATAATCCTCTCTCTCCAGACAGGGTGCTGCGCTGCCTGCACTGTGTGAATAGAGCAGAGTGTAGAGAGTGCCCCCTGTAGGATTACAGAGGAACAGCAGCCTCATATTTAGACCTTCAAGTTCACTCAAGTGTTTGTTTTCTCTAAACTCAACATCAGACAGAGTTTTAAAATACAGGAGTGTTTAGAACAGAATAAATGTATTTATATTAAAAGTTTATTATTTTGTCTATTGAAATGATGTCTGGTGTAACTGTACAACAAATCCTTAACGTCCCTTATTATAACAGACGAACCTGATACTTGTAATTCTGTATTTTTATTCCCTACACAGTGACCCTTAAACACACCGGCTCTACCACAGGGTCATGTGACCGAGGTCTCCTGCTCAGTCAGTGCACACACACACACACACACACACACAGTCGCTGCTCCTCACACGGCCAAGAGTCAAACCTCTCACATACACCAGGGGGTGCCATTATTTTGACGAAGCCATTTTGCAATTACAAAAAAACTAAAAACTAAAAACTTTCATACAGTTATAAACTTGTGATTTGTGTTAATAATATTGACTTTGTGCTTCAACATTAGCAGAACTGTACAGGTGACTGTTGTTTAAATATTTGCCACCAGGGGGCAGTGCAGGTGTAAAGCCATCGAAACCAGAGTGCAGTTTCGGTGATACACTACCAGGAAGTGCTTATCTAAGCAAAGTACACACACACACACACACACACACACAGGCTCATCAAAGACAAAGGAGCCAGAAACCGATCCTGTTCCTTTACAAACTCACCAAGAAAAACAACAAACTTCTTAAAAATATTGACATTAATACTGCAGCTGTTTATGAACACGGGAGGAGACGCCGAGGCCGCGCCTCCCTCCTGGTGTTACTGAGAATGTGCCACCCTCACCCTCCTGACATTACCGTGACCGCGCCACCCTCAACCTCGTCACACACACCAGCCTCAGACACACCTCATGCAAATCCTCATAAATGACGATGACTCGATGTCCAGCTGCTTTGCAAAAGGAAAGTTCAGACAAAAGCCAGTGACGTGAACACGGAACCCGAATAAGGCTCTGGGCCCATGGCGCCGCCCGCTGGACTGGCACGGCTGGTTCTGTTTCTGTAACAGCAGCTCTTTATAGCTTCGAGAAACTCGTTCCACAACAATAACAGATTAAAAAGTGTGACGTGCCAGGAGTAATCATAAACCAGAGCTTCACCTGTGTGTGTGTGTGTGTGTGTGTGTGTGTGTGTGTGTGTGTGGGGTGGACGAGGGGCCGGGTGCTGAGGCACACACTGTTACCTCATTAACTTTAGGGTGGTTCTGGTGATTATTCTCTAATGAGAGCGAAACACTAATTATTTAATGAATCACTTTAACCTTCTTATAGACACGACACTGTTATACAGAAATATGATACTTATATTAATATGAACTCTGTGCAGTCCACACACACACACACACACACACACACACACACACACACCTTCTCCTCCGAGTCCACCTGCTCGTCCACGGTGCTCAGCGCGTTCTGCACTCGGGCCAGACGCGCCGAGAGACACAGCAGCAGGCTGATCACGCGCTCCAGGTCCTCGATGAACTGCGTGTAGCGCTCCAGCTCGGCCGGTAAACAGCACTCGCGCACCAGAGCCTCCAGAGAATTACCCAGAAGTCCAAGCTCCTTCTCCTCGGCCTGCAGCGACGAGCGCGAGCCCTCCAGGGCCTTCAGCCGCTCCTCGATACGAGCCGCCAGCTGCCTCTGTGTGAGGAGAGCAAAAGACGACGTACACGTTCACTCGAACAGAAATCACGCAGAGCTATACGCATACGTAATGGACACGCCCAGTGGTCACTTTAATAGGAACACCTGTTTATTCACACAATCAGCCGATCACGTGCGAGCAGCGAAGTCTATAAAATCCCACGGGTCCAGTCGAGGTCAGGGAGCGTCCACATCGAACATCACAATATTTGTGAAACGTCATTACAGACTGCGTAGTGTTTACGTCTGCAGGACCGATCGGCTCTGTCTCACTCTGTGTAAACTGTAGAGCCGAGACAGGTACCGCAGGTGAGCCAGGAGAGGACGTCTCCAATACATAAATACATAAATAAACATGATCAGATCAGAGCGGTGATTAGTTTGAGAACGTCTGCTACAGAAACTCTCTAACCAACAGCGTCAGCGTCACTGAGGTTCTGACGGTGAGTGTGAACATGACCTGGACCCTGGACCTGTAGAATATCATCAACGTCAACACACAGCTGTCTGACTGGAGGAATGGACAGGTGTTCCTAATTAAATGGCAGGCGAAACCTAAACCTAAATCTAGATTCCATCAACAGACAAATGAATAAAAACTGTGTGTGAAGATAATAACGTACCTTCTTCTCTGTGACATCTGCTATGGTCCTGTACCGTGCATCATCATCATCATCATCATCATCATCATCATCAGGAGGAGGAGGAGCAGACAGCGGCCTTGAAAACAACATGACAAAGTAAAGTCAATGATAAGAGCCATTATAGAGCTAGAGTAGAGTTCTGTACACGCCGAGTGTAGACGGGTGTGAGAGGACCACATGGCCAGCTACAGTCTGAGATCTCACGCAGATCTCACGCAGATCTCACCAATATCTCATTCAGATCTCACCAATATCTCATTCAGATCTCACTAATATCTCATGCAGATCAGTGTTTCTGTTTGGAGACTTTTCACTCCACTTTAGAGTAGTCTATCACTCTGTCGACTCATCACACATCACACACTCCGTATTTATGAGTGCAGCTGCTGTGTAGAGGAAACACACACGTGTATACTGTCGCTAACCGCTCACAACGCCATGTGTACCGTTCACCTAACCGCGGTCCAGCCGTATAGCTGTACAGCTTACTGGGTCGATCTGTACGAAGGTTCCAGCTCAGTTTATCTCGGTGGAGCCGCAGAAGCTTCGTGTGAGTCTCAGCTGGACTGTAGAATTTGAACCTGATCATTATATTGTCCTCATAATATTACATTTCGTCCGTCCTCAGTAGCGTGCTCACTGATCCACCCGCGTGCGTGTGTGTGTGTGTGTGTGTGTGTGTGTATGTGTGTGTGTGTGTGTGTGTGGTGTTCACAACTTATCAGCTGAACTCTCCGATATCATGGAATGGTAAATATTCAATATCAACCTTTGGACTCGGGTAAATAAAACCTGTTCTGCGTTTCTCTGCACTGACGATGTGAAGCTCTACTGTAACCAGCTGAGATGATCATCTCCACACATTCAGCTCCACTGGCTGTGATCATCACCTCCACTAAACCATCACACACTCCAGTTCATCTGTCACACAAAAAAGACGGAGCCTGAGATCTGCGGTATTTATGGTTAGATATTTAAGATTTATCTTTGTTTCTCGTGAACGACTGGAGATGATGTGCAGAGGCTGAAGCCCAAATGCTGATACAACAGGCGTTCAAGTCAAACCGGGACTTATGATAACATTTCTGGTGAGCGACGGAGTAGAAGTGATGGAGTTTATGAGACGGTGATGAGACGCTCAGTCGCAGTGAAACATCTGAGCGGTGCGAATGTTTTAAAGACGTCTGTGAGTGACGATCGCGGCCGAGGCGTCTCACTGCAGGCGTTCACGTGAACATTGAGAGAGTGGAACATCTGATCACTGAAAATATACAGATAACTTGTCGCCAACTTGTGGAATACACACATCTGTGTGTGTGAACATTACACACACTCATTCACCAACACCATTTGCACGTTACATGAACTCGGCCATTTCCACATATTTGATTCATTATAGGAGTTCCTGGGAGGCCGGCGTTTCAGATGTACATCAGTCCGATCACGACTCCGCTGTACTGAGAGAACAGTTTCTCCCCTGATGGTGTCCGAGCTCCAGTGAGACACTGTGAGAAGTGCATCAGTGCATCAGGGGATTATATAGAGACATAAAGGGAGTGTTTACTCTCAGGACTGTGTTCTGTTATTCTGTACAATCACAAGTCCCGCTTTCACTCGAACAGAAACGACTCCACTGCTCGCTGATCTCTCACGATAATATTCATCAGCACCAGACTCGCATAAATCACAGAAATTAAAATCCAACATTAGAGCCACAATTCATCACTTTTACTTTTTTTTTATAACAGTGAATTTGAAGGCGAGTATTTCAGTGCAGGATTCAGTGCCTCTGATGTTCATCACACTGTTCCTGGGTCACTTTATAAACCTCTGATAATCAGATAACTGAGAACTCCTTTATAAAAACACTTGAAGCGTGTGATCAGACGTCACACTGATCGAACCCGGACCGGTCGGTGCCAGCTAGCGTGTGAGTGTGTGTGTGAACAGAGAGTGTGTGTGTGTGTGTGAAAACAGAAAAGGGCTGTCGTACTCACCTGTCCTCCGTCTCCTCAGCTGCGGTGTCTTTCTGCTCCTGCTTCTTCCTATAGTGCTCCTCCATCAACAGATTGTCCTCGGATAGCATCTGCTCCATTAGCATGACCGCCGTCTTCCGATTAGCCGCAGGATTCAGAACGCGAGCTAACGACTGGTCGGCTGAGACCACGCCCTGGACCAGCGCCTCCCACTCAGACCGATCTACAGCACACTTCCTTTCTGCTTTCTTCTTCCTTTCCTGACCTTCATCGAGCGCCGCGACAGGAAGCGCCGCCAAGCGCCGACGCCCGGACACCGACTCCGCCCTGACACGTGGAGCGGGCCGTGTGCTCCGAGGAGCCGAACGTTGTTCTGCGCCGTCGTCCGTCTCCGGTGGTGAAGGCCACAGACTGGGGTCGGTCGTGATCCCGTAGCCGAGCGAGACTTCATGGACTTCTCTCGCATCCCCGTCTGACATTTGACTCTTCATTACGAATCGCTCTGGAGGAACCTCGTTATTTTTGCTACAAGACGCAAAGAAACAGTTTTTCTCCACAGAACTAATAAAATTTTTAAACATTAATAATCCGATAAAATAAACTGAATGAACTGATGATACCTGACATGATGGTTCTCACCGGTTCCTCTGGGAGAACCGAGAGCCGTGACCTTGCCTTCTTTACCCGACGTAGACGATGTTCTAACCCAGGAAGTGCCCGCTGGAGATCGGTGTTCTAATAACCCCGGCTCTCTAAAGATCCCGGGGTCAGGGCCGATCCGTACGTTCTCCTCAGAGCCCAGTAGAACCGCACAGTGCTGTTTCTCCTCCTCAGACGGTACGCGTGTTCTCTGGATCTCATTCAGCTGGTCTGAGCTTTTGCTGAGAACTTTAGGCCTGGAAACCACGGACGCTCCCAGCTCCTCCATCGACTTCCTTCTGGACGACATCGCTCGGACCCTCTGCTGATCCGGAACCGACGCTGCATACTCCTTATCGACTGCTTTAATCTCTCTAAACATGCAGGAGATCATGTTTCAGGTTCACACACACACACACACACACACACACACACACACACACACACACACACACACACACACACACACACACACACACACACACACACACACACACACACTTTTCAGACCAAAACCCCAGCCGGTCATGTTACTGAGAAACTATAAAAGCAGAAGCAGAGGAAGTTTCAGAGCTTCATCTCGGACCCGGACCCTGACACCGGAGACTCCTCCCACTGATGTTATATAAACATTTCCTTACTTTAAGAGAAATTCACAATTTGTGGACACGTCTGTGCATGTCCCCGTCACAATCTGTTACTATGGAAACAATAACCTGTTGGAGCGAGCGCATTAATATAAACCTGCACTGATGTCTGAGCTGCTGTTCTAGAGAATTAAAATCAACACCACCTGACCAATCAGCATCCGGATCTGAGCAGCGAGCGCGGTGGTGTAGGTCACATGGTTAAAGCTTACCGTGAGGTATCTCGGTCATGTGCAGAGGGCTCCAAGTGCTTCTGGGTCTGTTTCTTAAAAAAACAAGGAGTAGAAACTTTAATATTGTGACACTTGCCATTTTTAAAGTAAAAGTTTTGACCCCCCCCCCCCCTCAGTCACCTGGTAAAAGAAATGCGGATTTGAGGTGCTGCGACATCTGTAGGAGTGAGGGCTCTGTCGTTCCTCCAGGAGATCCTCCGCAGACGCAGACTTCTCTGATGGAGACGAGGAGCGTTCCTTCCAGCCGGACCAGCGCGAGTGGCCGCCGTGTTGTGCCGGGGTCAACTGGGCGTATCTGACGGAAATGGAGTCATGAATACGGCTAGCGGAGAACGGCCTGAGCGGCTTCTCCTTGGACCTGGAGTACGGACCCCAGTCGGAATGCCTCCCTGCTGTGGGAACCTGTGGAGCCGGCTGCTGCGGCTCCGCTACCTTACAGCCGGTTTTCCGTTCCATATACGCCACCAAGGCCTTGTGCTGAAGGTCCTTCAGGGAGATTTTGGAGAAGCTGCTTACGGACATCGCGCGCCCTCTCACCTCAAAAATCTTACGTCTGCTTGATACCAGACTGTGTGGTCCAAGCTGTTTTTCTAAGAGCAGACCTTCACTCTCACTGCCGAGGGAGCGACAGGTCTTGTGCGTCGGGCCGTCTCCCAGGCGGTGCAGCTTCTCCGGCTCGGAGTTGGACAGCTTCTTCTGGTCCAGGGTCAGACGTTTCCTATAGCCGACCCGAGGAACCTGCGGCTGAGCGATATTCTGCTGCTTCACCGCCTCTCTCTTAACCTCGTGACTAGTCGAAGGATCTGTGTTCTGAAACGTAGGCAGGGGAGCTGGGGTGGGTTTTTCCTGTAAAGGCGCAGAAGGTTCGCTAGAGAGATGCTTATCACAGCATTGCTCAACAATCTTTTGCCAAGAGAGTCGGAGATCTTTTCTTTTAAATGAAGTTTCCCTCAAAACCTTGGTTTGTGCATCTTTAAGCTTTTCTTTATAATATTTTTTGTAAGAATCATCCATGGTGTTGCACAGATAATAAAACTGATTGGACTTCTCCTCCTTAGTCACGTCACTGTGCAGCAAGTGAGTACTAGAAGAACCCGAGACCCGCCCGGCCTCCTGGAGATCTTTACCTGATCGGTCTGATTCTTTACACCCTGGAGTAGAGGTTCTCTCACGTTTCACGCTCTTGCTTGCGGAAGCTCTGCTGGCTCCAGTGAGGTGGTACAGTAGAGGAGTTGCCTCTTTGCTGATCTTCTCTGTGGGGACGTCAGCTAAGGCCTGTCTCGTCACTTTATTCAGTGGTTCATCTGGTTTTAAATGAATATTTTGCTCTAATTCTGTATAAACAGGAAACACATGTTTATGCTGAGAAGATGTTGAGAAGCTCTGCTCTGGGCCACAGTAGAAGATCGGATGACTGTTGGTGTGATATCTGCCTACGTCCATATCCAGGACTTCCATATCATCTACACTTTGAGACTTTGAGAAATGAAGGCTGGTCGAGGGTTCCTCGGCTCCACTGGGTGTGGTTAGGTCTTTGCCCTGATAGAAGATCTCACCATAGCTCTGCTTCATTAGTGGAAGATGTTTAAACATGTTCTCCACAGTATTATGTGATCTCAGTATTTCAGGTTGTGTGTGAGAGTCGAGACCGTCCATCAGACATTGTGCTGGTGGTGGAAGTGGTGGAGGAGGAGGAGGAGGCGGAGGTACACCGGACTCACACGGCTTGTACACACCAGTGACGAAGTAGAACTGTCCTTTGTGCTGAATGCTTCCACTGATTGTGTTTGGTGCCACGTGCCAGGAGTTGATTGTGTGCTGTTGCTCAGAGACCGTAACCCCGCGTGCTGAATGCGAGCTGCTGGGTCGGATTTCTGACTCCATGTTCTGATCTAAATGTTCCGGCTGCCACGTCTGGGGCGACAATCGATTAACGTCGGCTTCTGACCTCGACTCTGGGGGCTTCTCCACAAGGTCTTGTTTTCTCTCATAATTCTGAGGAACCCAGAGCCCATAAACGAGGTCAGACTTGTGACCCGAGACTTCAGAACTGGACGTCTGGTGTCTGTAGGAGGAAACACTGGAAAGCGGATCCTCAGGACTCGGCACTGAGGCTTCAAGATTAGAAGCGGTTATGAAATGGTCCACATGGACAGGCGGTGGAGGTAAAGGTGGAGTTAGAGGTGGTGGTGGAGGTGGTGGAGGGGGAGGAAGTGGTAAATGGGCGGTAGGCCTGGGAGGATCTTTAACATGAGAACATCCATTCTGACTCTGATGGTGAGGATGACGGTGATGATGATGATGAGGTACAATGGCTTCCATGGAACCGTACAGATTATTCAGGCTTTTTGAGTCAGAGTGAAGGACGCTGGGACCGTACACGGCCTTCACATACTGCAGATCGGCGTAGTGCAGGTGATGTGCGTGCAAATCGTCCGCTAGGAACGGCGAGGGGTAATCAGGGACGGCGGATCCTCCGGAGAAGGAGCTATACGCAGAATCTCCTTTACTGGGACGGTGTGTGTACTGATCTATACTGCTAGGGGACTTGGACGGAGAATGGCGACTCAGAGGGTGAAGGTCAAAGTTGCTCATCTTCTCAAAGTGCATGTTGTAGGAATCCATCTGAACGACCTTCAGTGTCCTTCATTCAGGTTCCGTTTTCATCTCCTCGGCATCTTCAGCAGCAACAACAGGAGAGTGTCTAAAGGAGGAGACACACATTATGTACATCTGTCTTCAGTTCAAGATTATAAGTCTGTATTTAAGAAAGAAAGAAAGAAAGAAAGAAAGAAAGGGAAATAGAATCTTGGAGGAGTGTAGGTGTGAAGCTCTCGGGATCTGCACCATCGAGAGGAAATAAAACATCTGGTATTGGTCTGTACCCTTTAAATGCACGTGCCCATTGTGCCCGGGGTCTGTGCCCGGGGTCTGTGCCCGGGTGGCGATGGCACAGGGTGCTTGGGCCCGCTCATTGTTTCTTGCAACTACTGTATATTGTTTGTAATTATGTTAGTGTGTTCCATTACTTGTGTGTGTGTGTGTGTGTGTGTGTGTGTGTGTGTGTGTGTGTGTGTGTGTGTATGAAAACGGCTGCAATTGCTGAACGGTTTATGGCACACTGTTGTCAATTCCCCAAAATTAAAGCTGAAAGTCTTTCATGGTTTCAGACTCAGTGTGGTGGTGGACAGAGACAACGGCAATTTCTTACTAAATTAATAAACCTGACTGTAAAACACAAATTATGTGTATGAAAAAAATAGCTAAATAAATAAATAAACAAATAAATAAAATCCCCTGGTTTAGACGCGGCGTTCTATCGCCGTCCTTAAGATAATGAGCATAAAGTCCCGACACACTGGTTCTGGTTTCAGGTGAATGTTAAACAGGAAGGAGTGTGTGTTTGTGTGTTTGTGTGTGTGTGTGTGTGTGTGTGTGTGTGTGTGTGTTTATCTGCAGGTGTGTGTTTACTGCGTTGAGCCTTCGGGTCACTGTCACAATGACAAACCGCTCGGGCAGTCACGGGACACTCACATGTGTGTGTGTGTGTGTGTGTGTGTGTGTGTGTGTAGGCATTAAAGACTAGTATAATATTTTTGGAGGTTGAGTGAGCGGTGCTGCTGAGAAGGAATGACTGGAATGCCGTTTAATCCTGAGTGAAACACTTTAAACTGATCATGTGATCCGTCTGGGCCGATTATCAGGTTTAGTTATGAGAATCCCGGGCCGGTTCTGATCAGAGGAACTTTTAGTCAAGATGAAATCAGATAGAAGAACACTAATGATGCATGAAGGACACGCAGGCTCTTAATCATCACACACACACACACGCGCGTTGAATAAAAGTTATAAACATTCTGCAGTACACACAACTCCTTCCTTACCGCCGCTCTGAGTTTCCGCTCTGAGGGAAAGACGGAACGATCCGGTGCTGCACTTGAACCCGCGTTAGCAGTGGATGGAGATGAGTTCTCTCCCGCTCCGGTCCCGAGCCTCGCTCTGCTTAAACCCCCGAGAGGCCGGACCTGCGCGCCTGTGACGTCCGCCCGGCGAGGGGACAATAGCCCCGGCAGAGGGAATATTTCACTGATGAGAATGGTGTCTGCAGAGGGGAAAAAGGCCTCACATTCCAGCGCCGCTTCAGAGAAAGAGCGAGCCGGGTTGCCATTCACTGCCAGACTCCGCAGAACATGGAGCGCCGCCAGACGGGACGGGACGGGACGGGGACGCTGCAGGACGAGCTCGGGGTTTTAATTACTCCTTTGAATGAAACTTCAGGCACGTCTGATCTCACGTCTGATCTCACGCAGGTCAGTTACATGTCGCTACACTCGCGCGCATGAACAGGTGCAGCTCACGTCGCACACGCGGCTCTGACTCCAACAACACACCACAATATTATTATGGGATGTCTACACTTTACAAGACTGATAATAAAATGAAACACTACTTTCACTTATAAACATTTTTAATAATAAAATTTTAATGACTATATTATTACTTTTTACAATTGAAATCTTTAAACTGTTCGACTAAAAACTCCATGAGCTTCATGTAAAGCTGTGATTTAAACTGCGATGTGTCCAGCAGATATAAAACTCCGTCTTCAATCTCATTTATCTAACAAACAGCAAATAAGTGGAGAAATGATCTCATTAAGATAAAGTCTCCAAATATTTACTTCTCTCAGAAGTATTTAAATAAAACCCTCACATTTAGACTTGTATAAATAAATAATTTCACACGTTCGCATCATAATTTAGATTTTTATGCAAATTTTTTTCGCGGCTCTAATTATTAATAATTATTTACAAGATTTTTACTTCGAATTAATTCATTAGCACACGTGTGTAGCGCTAATCACGTACACGTGCAGGAAACCTTCAGAGCGCTGATATCAAACGAAATGAAAAGAAGATCAACAGTTTTAGTTCGATAATAAAAGTTTTTTAAATAATTACAAAATTGGTGTTGTATGTTTAAGACGTGACTAGCGACTGATTTTCACCAACACCGCTCGCACATTACAGGAGCTCGGCTGGGAGTTATGGCCACGCCCCCTGTGTGTGGGGGGAGGGGGGGGTCATCAACTCTCCACCCCGATGGTGTCCAAGCTCTAGTGACACACTGCGTTAGTAACAGGGGATTAAATAGAGAAATAAAGGGAGTGTTTACTCCCAGAACCGTGTCCAGGTCTCCGCACTGTCTCTCTCCAGCAGTGTCCCTCAGGCTCTGTCTCCGCTCTACTGCACTGCGTAACACAATGAAACTTACTGAAATCCCTGTACAGTTACAATCATGAACATCTTCCCTTATTTTCATAAACACACAGGTGAGAGAAACCTAAACAACAGACGAGTCAGAGGAGACGTCTCATACAGGCATGACCTTAGACGAGTTTCAGAGAGACGGGCTGGAGACGAGAGAGAGACGAGAGAGACGCGTGTAGAGGGGTGAGCGTCCTGCCCCGCGCGGCTCGTTGTCCTCCACTTCCTGTCAGTCCCACCTGCCTGCTGGAGGCGTGAGTCACAAAGGTACACACACACACACACACACACACACACACACACAGAGAGAGAGAGTTCCCCACACGTTCCCCATGTGCCCTTGGGTTAGGATTAGACCTAACCTGATCTATGATTACACTTTTGGACGGTCTGTAGTCAACAATCCAAGAGAGACGGAAGGAAGTAAAACAACGAGGACAACAGACTGGACAGAAGAGCAGCGTAGAGAGAAGATCAGTGTTTGGAGAAGATTTCTTCTTTCCACCATTTTGTGCTCTGATATAGAAACTCTTAAGCTGCTTTTAGGGCTACGACGTTTCCTGAATTATTTTCATCTTTACTAAGATTTAATCCTAAATTTAAGGGGAATTTCTAAGAAAATGTCATAATTCTGAGAATGTTCTGAGATGTTCATCAGTAGAAGCGACGTTTAGTCTTAAGCAGCTTTGTGAATCCGAGCCTGGAGTTTATTCATTCTCCTGATGTTTCTGTGTTTCAGAGCTGAAATGTCGGTGTTACACAAAAGCCAAGGACAAGAGAAGAACAAGCTCAGGAAATGATCCACTTCCTACAGCCAGGACCGGACACACACACACACACACACACACCAAACTGAACAGTGTTTCTCAACCACTGAAAAGATCTCGCTGATTTTCTGAGTGTTAAATCTGTAGAGTTTAGCGCTAGCGCGCGGCTAACTGCAGGTGATGAGCGCGAGCGGACGCTCAGGTACGACAGAGAGAGTGTATAAAGTGCTCGAGTATCGCTGTGTGACTCATTTATTGCTTTCATTCCTTCACCTACACTCAACACTTCATCCTGCTCAGGTCACGAGGGGTTAAACGACGAAATCTGTTTACAGTCTGAACACAAACACGTTCAGCAGGAAACATTCATTCAGATATAAACAAGTGTAGAGCGACAGGTGAGTGAGGAGTAACGGCAGGGTGTCTGGAAGAGGGCGGGGCCGAGTGAGGGCGGGGCTAGAAGAGCTCATTTGTAAAAATTAAAGAGTTAATATCACTTAAAAAAAAACAGACACCTCTTTACAACACTGAAGCTGCAAGAACACACACACACACGTCACATCACAGGCTACTTTGAAACTTTGCCCCATCCACACACACACACACACACAGACACACACACACACACACACACACACACACACACACACACAGACACACAGACACACACAGACACACACGTCTCTGCTAAAAGCTCGTCTGTCAGTAAGTGAATAAAATGGCAGCGTGAGGATCTGCAGACTAATAACACACTTTCACACTGTGTGAGACGAGACCCAACACCCTGCTCCATGTTTATTACCATTATACCTTTGTACTTTACCTTTAGTTCCGCGAGCCAGAGGGACGTTCTGGTAAACGCTGAAGATTCGCGACCTCACAGTGATGAAGATCAGACAATCGTAAGAAGAATGTTTTTAATATGACTGTATGATATTTAACAGCCGGAGAGCAAAGAAGACTTGACTTGAGACTCGAGGATCAGGAAGCCGAGAGGAGCCGCGTGCGCTCGCGCTCCGTCTGCAGATCCACAGAACAAACCTACAGAGACTGGAACGTTTCCAAAAACCCATCGAATTATTAACTCCCGCTCGCGGCCGGGGAGTCGCGGGATCATGTGACCATCGCCTGAGGAGCCGAGCAGCAGGACGAACGTCTCGGGTCGTCTCAGGTCGTGAGTCTTAAAGGAGATGTGCGTCACAAACCTCACGCATTTACTCACATAAATATCAACAAAAATACTCACGTTTATTATTAATGCAGATTTACCATCAATACATTTTTAAAAAATTTCATCTTGACGATACTGAACTGACCAGGAATTATTTTTATTTGATCATTTTAAATATTTATGTAAATATGTAAAACCTGATCTGATGTGGCGCCCCCTAGGATTAAACTACACAGCTCAAGAAAAACAGACCGTCGCGTCCCCGAGCCCGAAACACCCGTCAGTCAAACTCCATCCCATCCCATCACAAACGTCACTGATCAGAGTCAGACTTCAGCACCAAGTCGTCCGGCCGAACCCAATCATTTATCTGCAAGATTTTAATTTAAAACACATTTATCCGTCTAAGACCCGAGCGGAGAAGCGAGACGACCCGTGACGAGACGACCCGTTTCCCCTTTCATGAAGCTAATAATTAAACGGAGGCCGAGAACACGCGCTCATGCATTATTTACTCTCTTCCGCTAGAACATCAGCGCACATCTGCACTCAGCGTGTGAAACGTGACGCTCCGGAGCAGATACACATCTGTTTAATTCACTGTTTATCATCAGATTATTCCTCATCTCCTGTCGACGCTCCTCACCGTCGACCAACTTCTGACAGATTGTTTATTTTTTTACAAATGAACCCGGAGGAAACCCACCAAGCACAGGGAGCACACACACACACACACACACACACACGCACACGGATCCGAGGTGGGCATGGAACCCTGACCCTGGAGGTGCGAGGCCACAGTGCTAACCGCTACGCCAGAACACCATTTCTGAGTGTGAAGAATTAAAGCCTGACTGAAGTGAGACAAACATGATTTTCTAAACACATGTGGACAAACAGACTCTTCACACCGTACGTGATATCAGACTGATGTGAGTTCTATCAGACATTTGACTAACAAATAAAGGCTCCATTTCCGCAGAGTACAAACACCACAAACACACACACTGTACTTTCAGCGTGCGATGTGTGAAGACGTCTCTCTGACGGAACTCTTATAAAGGAGAACGTTAGTGCAGACAAACCCAGACACGACCTCTGACCTGGTGTCTCCGCCGTGTCGAGACGCTGCAGTGAGACGGTCTCGTGTTCAGTCTTTGTTCAGGTTTGAGCTGATCTCATTCGCACTGCAATTAGAAAGTGAACTCCAGCAGAGTGAAGATGACGAGCAGCTCTGTTCTCCTGAACACGAGGTTCACACAAAGCCTCCTGCGGAACAATGTGAAGTCTGCGGATGATAATGTGTTCTATTAAAGTGCTGATGGTCTGCCGTGTGCAGCAGCGTGCAGAGACGTCGTTAGACTCATTACAATACTTAACTAAAGACGAGACGACGACAGAGCGCTCATTACAGAGAGAGAGAGAGCGAGCGGTGATAAAACACATAATGATTAAACTCCAGCTTTAAGAGCTCGTCAGGACGCACGGCTGAACCTTGTGACTCTGCAGAGACGCAGAGGAGGACGAGGTGGAGGACGAGGTGGAGGATGACGGGAGAGACGAGGTGGAGGACGAGGTGGAGGACGAGGGAGAGATGAGGTGGAGGACGAGGTGGAGGACGAGGGAGAGATGAGGTGGAGGATGACGGGAGAGACGAGGTGGAGAGACGAGGTGGAGGACGACCGACAGCAGGAAGGAAAGAAAACCATGGAGCCGCCGATAATGAGTGGAAATATTGATGTAAAGGAAAGCCTTTGTTCAGTCTGACTGTAAATGAACAGGAACTCTGCGCCTTACACACACACACACACACACACACACACACACACACACACACACACACTCACACTCACACACACACACACACACAATTACACAATAAACCCCACAGTCGTTCACACAGCGGACGGTA
>QMIH01000530.1:132708-153547 GCA_003987875.1 Clarias batrachus
TCTCTCTCACACACACACACACACACACACACACACACTCACACTCACACACACACACACACACAATTACACAATAAACCCCACAGTCGTTCACACAGCGGACGGTAAATACGTCTTTAATGCTATAACGTGATGACCGTCTCACACTGACGGCTCGTCACACACACTTTCTCATCTCAGGCTACAACCCTGAAACACGAGCACGCGGCTAAGGGCTACGCTAACCCGCGCGGCCGCTTCACACTCACACTGCGCCCAGCGAACGGCGAGAGGAAACCTGAGGACGCTCAGGAGCTCTGAGGAACCCGACACGACTGAAACCAGACGCCCACCGTCCCTAAACAAGCCCTCACACACCTGGCGGATCTCACACACACACACACACACACACACACACACACACACACACACACACGTTAACATGAGTCGAAATGTCTGGAAATTCTACATATTTGTTAAACATTTTCATTTTAAAGTAAAATAAACAGGTTACAGTGTAAACAGAGGGATTGTGGTTATTATGTAACGGACTGTAGAGTCTCAGGAATTAAAAAACCTCCGGCTTCATCCGTTATCACTCGGAATCTGATTGATTATTGATTATTGATTTAGATGAGGAGACGCGGGCTGGATCAGAGCTGCCGAAGCGCCGTCACGCGACCCCAAGACTGGACCAAGCGGCATGCTGTAACGAGACAAAAATCCTCACGACCGTCTCTGACCAACCCGACAACAACAACAACAACAACAACAACAACACCAGTACAAAGTAGTACAGAGCATGTGGGTGTGACGTGTAACACAGAAGCAGTGTGTGTGTGTGTGTGTGTGTGAGAGAGAGAGTGTGTGTGTATGTGTGTGTGAGTGCGTGTGTGTGTGAGAGTCTATGTGAGTGTGTGTGTATGTGAGTGAGAGTGTGCGTGTGAGAGTCTATGTGTTTGTCTATGTGAGTGTGTGTGTCTTTGTGAGTGTCTATGTGAGTGTGTGTGTGGTGTAGGTCATTAAATCAGTGTTAGAGGGTTCACACACACACACACACACGTTACTGACCGTCCAGATAAAATTTACAAATTTTATGTGTTCTTTACATTTACAAAATGAACAGACTGATAATGTTCATTAATGAGAACACACACACGCTCACACACACGCTCACACACACACACGCTCACACTCCAAAACTATGTGTCACAAAGCCTTTAACACACTTCATTGTTCTTTTAATCTCCCAGAAACCCTGGAAGGAAACTCAGAGAGTTCATCAACACACACACACGCGTGCGCACACACACAGACACACACACACACAGACACACACACAGACACACACACACACACACACACACAGACACACACACAGACACACACACAGACACACACACAGACACACACACAGACACACACACACACAGACACACACACACACACACACACACAACTCAGTCTATCACATGCTTCAGGAGATCCAGCTACCAGACCAGGGTGTCCTGCCTCTCCAGAGTTCCTGAAGGTCCAGAAGGGGATCAGGTCTCCGCCCCTCTGCGCATTAACTCACACCATTTTGGTGGAAAACAAACAAATGCTTTAGGAAGAACTCTTACAATACCCTGGTTGCATAAGTATACACACCCTTTTCTAGCGAGCGAACATCTTCAGAATGAACCAATCACATGTAAGCTCCAAACAGCAGACGTGATGCGTAACTACACCGTACACACTGACGACAGAGCAAACACACACTCAGGGCTTAAAGGTGAAAAGCTTTTGTGTGTAAACAAAACTACACCATGCACCTTGGGCTGAGTGTGTTCATCACTTTATCCTGAAAGTGTCAGGTGTGTGTGTGTGTGTGTGTGTGTGTGTGTGTGTGTGAGAGAGACAGAAGAGTACTTCTGTGAGAATGAAAGGAGAGGTGTACGAGACAGTGCTGAGACCAGCGATGCTCTCCAGTTTACAGACGGCGGCACTGAAGAAAACACAGGAGGCGGAGCTGGAGGTAGCGGAGATGAAGATGTTGAGGTTCTCTTTGGCAGGGACGAGGATGGATAGGATTAAGAATGAGTCCATCAGAGGGACAACCCATGTTAGATGTTTGGGAGATGAAGTCAGAGAGACAGATTGAGGTGGTTTGGACGTGTTCAGAGGAGAGAGTGTGAGTGTATCTGTAGAAGGATGCTGAGGTTAAAGCTGCCAGGCAGAAGGTCTAGAGGAGACCAGAGAGGAGATTTATGGATGCAGTGAGAGAGGACATGAGGTTAGTTGGTGTGAGAGAAGAGGATGCAGAGGACAGGGTTAGATGGAGGCAGATGATACTCTGTGGAGACGCCTGAAAGGGAACAGCTGAGAGACAAAGAAGAAGAGCGACTTTATCCTTTACGCCGTACCGACACAGAGAACATCAGACTCCTCAGAGGAACCGGCGCTTCATCTTACAGGAACAGGAACACACCGAGGTCAAAACACTTTCACTCAGTGAAATAAACCTAATAATGAACGAATAAGCCGTGCTCAGGTCACACTGCACCAACCATGAGAAGAATAACGAGTGTGTCGACTGATTAACGCAGCACTGATACTGACACTTAATGAACATTACAGTCAGCTCTGAGCGAGTGATCTGATTGGACGAGAGCCGTTATCCCACATGAGTCACAGAAACACTTTCAGCAGGAACACACATCTGATAACGTTACAGCGTCTTACACACGATGATTGAAGCTGATTGATTGTCCTTTTACTCAGTGATGGAACGGCAGCTGACGGTGTGATGAGGAGATACGAGCACCTCAGGGTTTCTCTAAAACTTCAGCAGACCGTCGACTCACAGCCACAAGCCAAGTGTGTGAACACGTCTCCGCTGTACCTGTATCATTACCAACACCATACGGGCACACACACACACACACACACACACACACACACTCTCTATGACTGTAAAAGTCTGTCTACATGCACGCAAGAACTTCAGACTGTGTTAAAGGTTCCTGGAGTGATTCAGTCGTTTCAGGAGGTGTGTGTGTGTGTGTGTGTGTGTGTGTGTGTGAGAGAGATACAGTGCAGGTGTGGTGAGTGTTTATGTGTGTGTCAGCCGTTGGAAATGACGTCAGGTGTGTGTACATGGCCTTCTCCAAGGAGTCCTTTTCCATGGCCGGGACTCGGAGGACTCGAGGCTGATCGGGTTTCAGTCACGACGCGTCTCATTTCATCACAACCACAAAACACACACTGAACCGTCAGGAACAGGGCCAGAACACCGGAACACCGGATCAGAACTCATACAGAACAGAAGAGCCACAGTGTGTGTGAGGGACGAGACGGTGAAGTCTGATCTCAGTCTGGGGTTTAAACAAACACCCACCTGTCTGATCCAGAGACGGTTAACTCGGCTCAGAGCCGCTCTAATCACACACACACACACACACACACACGCGCACACACACATGCGCACACACACACAAATACACTCACACACGCACAAATACACTCACACACACACACAAATACACTCACACACACAAATACTCGCACACACACACACACAACCAACCAGGAGTGTCTCTCTCTCTCTCTCTCAGTGTAAAGATAATAATGCTCATAAGTATTCACCCCCATCTCATTAAACCTGCTCAGACTAGTCCAACTCAGCTCCTGTTTCCTCCTCACACACACACACACACACACACACACACWCTCTCTCTCTCTCTCTCTCTCTCTCACACACACACACACTGCAGCACTTCCCCTGATTAGGAGGAACAGAAACACAGTGTGTGTCAAACTTGTTCAGAACGTGTTTAGCGAGTTTACTCTGAGTATAAACCTGTAAGTATGTGTGTGTGTGTGTGTGTGTGTGTGTGTGAGAGATGCACTGAACGTTTCGCTTCTTTAATCAAAAGCTGTGGAAAGACGCGACACACACTTCACACCACGACCCCCCGCCTCCACACACACACACACACACACACACACACACACACTCTGCCTCATACAGAAGTGATTAACAGAGCGCTCACCTGTAAACCTGCGCGCGCGCGTCTCGAGCCTCAGAACTGAAAGTCACCTGCTGCTCCGCACTCAGAGCTCGCGAGCTACAGCGCACAAGCAACCAATCAGAGCGCAGAGGGGGCGGGGCCAAGGCTTAAAGCGCCGTCTTCAGGTAGCAGCGAACTGCCGAACTCCACAGCGGGGGGGCCAAAAGTTTTGAGAATGCCACGATTATAAATGTTGACGGAGTTCCGCGGCTTCAGTGTGTTTAGATGTTTGTGTCAGATGTAATTACACACATTTCAGTCAGGGGGGAGGGGGGGTCACACACCCACACAGAGGTTTAACACACACTGGGTTTGTTCAGAGTCAGTGCTCAACTGAGTATTCCCGATCACACACACACACACACACACACACTGTTTACTGTATAAACCTTTTTCTATGTTCAAGTACAATCAGAAAAATGGAACCAGAAAACAGCAGATAACTTTAAACATTGATTAGATTTTTAAACCCCTATGAGGCTGGACGATGGAATAAACTGTGTGATGCCAATAATGTCGATGTTCTACTCTCACCTGCTGCTCATTTGGACACCWACTCCCATGKGACTCGAAAAACCTTCCATCTACAGTTACATATAAACATTAAAACTTTCATCATGTTATCTAGTTTAATTTAGTGTTTTAGCTTCATAAATAAAACAGTAGGTTCTACATTCAATCCCTTAAAATYYCACAGCTACTAGATTATTTATTCAAATTCATTAATATAGACAAACATTGTTTTAATGGAATTAAACAAAGCATCTTTTTAATATCTTTCTTGTTTGTTTCTGTTCATTAMAAAGTAACTTTTTCTAAATTACAATGACAAAAAGCCCGACTCTAAGGCTAATAAATGTATTTYATGATCTGGGACATTATTTACTACAGTATTTATTAGAGAAGCAGGATTTCTCTCTCTCTGTAACTCACACTGCTGTACAGTTAAACCGAGAGCACTGAATGCTGTCTGTCTCTGTTTGTAATCATTTATGTGCAGAACTCTGTGCTAGTTCATGTCACATGCACTGTGCAGTGTTTTATACAGACTGTCAGGTTTTCCAGTTAAAACAGCAGCAGTGTGATTGTTATATAAAGGAGACTACAGGTTGATAGAGGATGTGTTCAGGGCTTCATGTTCACTAGAGGAAACAGCTGGTGTGATGAGGGTGAACACAGAGAAACCTTACAGTAACTGATTAATCCCTCATGACGTTTAGTAAACTGTGTTTATGAGAAACGACTGCACTGATGCAGATAGAACAGTTTATAATAAACACACACCTTGGCTGAATCCTCCTCTGTGATGGAGAATTGAAGAGCCGCTGACAGACGGGGAGGAGCTGAAGAAGGCGAAGGGGGCGGAGATTACATATGAAATATAAAGGGGACGCGGGCGATCAGCGATCTGTGTAAAGTTTCTGGAGAATCTTTAGGGGGCCGAGTACAAATGTTAGGGGGATAAAGCTCCTCTAAAAACGGCCTGGCGACGCCCATGGTTTCAGAAGAGTCACAAGCTTTAATTAACAATTACATTAAGTTTATATATTCCTTTATGTAAGGAATTTTTTCCTCTGCACTTCATCCTGACATGCTGTCAATCATCTCCTTGGCCACACCCTGACTGATGGCGCAGCCCATTCTTACATAATCAGCGCTTGGAGTTCATCAGAATCTGTGTGTGTTTGTCCACTCGTCTCCTGAGGATCGACCACGAGTTCTCAAAAAATCTCTTTCACTTGCTGCATATTTCTGACCTTGTGGTGTGAGCTACTGCAACAGAGCCAACAGGAATTAAAACACACACACACACACACACACACACACACACAGATATTAGTCTACAGGATTACAGCTTTGTGCAGCTCTGACAGTAAAACCAGTAACTTGTGCAGATCGAGTAACGCAAGCTGTCGTTCACTCGAGTGACCTACAGGAAATCCACTAAAGTCTCATTTCAGTCTCACTACAGTCTCAGCTTTACAGCTTCTCAACCTACAGACGACATAAAGAGTTGTTTTTAACTTTAAACTCATCTCTTCCTGGGTCGTGTGTTAGTTTTCCGGCAGCATTCAGAAGGTCGGCGCGAATAAGGACATAAATGAACAGTTATTGCAGTTATTTATCACATCATCATCTGCTACACGGTGTAGTTAGCGCTGTCGCTAGCTGTGTGTGGATGGTGGGCATGAGCGCCTCCTGGCTGTAAATCAGCAGCAACGTATTTCAGTTAACAGAGACTAGAAATGAAATGATGCGGTTCTTTACCACCCAGGTACCGATCCAATTACATGAATAAGTACAGCACCGGCTGGAGAAGCCGACATCACAGCAGCAGGACAAACTCCGGCTAATGAAGAATATCAGTTATTTACAGGATATTTATATTTTCTTGCTAGTTTTGATATTTTAGTAGTACTAGTCTTGTCACAGGCAATTTGGGGACTTTTTAACACATGACTAACTTTACAGGAGACAGTAACGTTGCTCATCAAGTGTTTGTGTGCATAATTAATTATTGAGAATATTAAATGAACAGCGTGCCGTGGAGTCGTGACGCAGGTCGAGATGATCGTGATGAGTGAATCTGCAGGAGCTTGTGTAGAGTTTCATCCCTGGAGTATTCAGTATCCTTCGGTCCATATATTATGTAATTAATAAAGAAACAAACCTAAACGTCTCGCTGTAGTCGGAGTTCTGACCCGGGACTCGTCTCCTGTGAGATGGAGGCGGAGCGTTTCAGAAGCATTTCTAGAAAACTAGATGACATTACAAGAGACTTTTTTTTGGGGAAAAAATATATATATACAAAAATATGAAGAAGTTCAATAATCATATAGATTTTATTCTCAATACAGCAAAATACAAAGACTCAGAAAACCCATTAGTATCCAGTAATACTCACTTCACAAAAACTTGTTTTTTTTTTAAATTACAAGTTAAGAATAATCGAGGCTCGTGAGAGTACCTTTAAATTGTAAATCATATTGCATCCATTATATAATATGTAAATTTCTCTGATCAATCTCTTCAATACTTTAAACTGATTTTGATATAATGAACTGCGGAACTCGTCAGAAATAATCAGCATTTTTGTAAAATCCTAAAACGAGTACAACGTGAACACGGAGACGAGCTGAACGCACACGGACGCCTCAAACATCTGAAAGACACACGAGCTACAGCCGTCCTACAGGCTTCACTTCCAACACGATTATTAAAAACTCCGCACACATCAGCTCACTGATCACGATCAGCATCATCACAGAGAACACACACACACACACACACACACACACACACACACACACACACACAGGCTTCAGTGATAAAACAGCACTACGGATAAAGAGTTGGACTAAAAACTACACAGTATCGATGTGATCGAGAGGAAACTCATGATGAAGAAAAGGGCGAGAAGTTCAGGAAAGACGAGACTAATATTAACATTCTATTTACAACTTCATACAAATGTTAAAATGCCATAAAAATTTACCCTAAAAGAGACGTTATATATGTACATCTGTACAGTTTTAGCATTTAAATACAAACATGCAAGTGTTCTCATTGTGTAGATGTCAGAAAAGAGTTTACCCTGGTTTATAGTTTATACAACAACTTAATTATTTTAAAACTAACAGTTCAAAGACAAAGAAAAAAATAAAAGCTAGGTGTTGACTTAAAAAAAAATAATAATAAGGAAAAGATTAAAAAATGTCAAATAAAATAATCATTAGCCACAGCAGTGAATCAGTTCTAGTTTCGGAACTTATAGTGAATGTAGTGCAGAAGTTAAATACGCAAACGACTAAACCCTGTTGCGCTCGTCATCTTCCGGCTCGGCGTGAGGGTCGGAGCGTTCGCTCCAACTGCAGTAAAAGCAATAAAATAAGATAGAGTTTTATAAATTCCACCCGAATCACTTGGTCACGTGTCTGCGTCGCCGCGTCCCCGCATCATAAATCATAAAAAAAAATCATAAAAATGCTACATTTCTTTCAAAGCCAGAAGAAGAAAGCACACTTTGTTGGTTATTGAGTCAAACACACGAACACCGCTGTCCAACATCGTTTTGGCAATTTAACTACGAGAAACACGGAACGCGGGATTTCCCCGAGTGAGAAAGCTGAGAAACTCCCACAGAACTGAACGAAGGCAAACGCAGAATATCTTTGGGTGCGTCGTCGCTTATAAGAACCAGAGATATTGTACAGTATTCATCAGGAAGTAGCTAAAGTCACGTGATGTTTAATACTTTCTGGAAACACGGAGTTAGCTGAGAGGACTGTTCAAAAAAGTTTCTGCATAGACAGATTTCTTGCTCAACTCTGAACAAGTGCGAGAAGAAACAACAGTTTGTCCCTACAGAGAAAACAGGGAGCCGACGGAGAAAACAAAACCAAAAAATCTAGTGCAAAAGATGGTCGAGTTCCAGCATTTAATACGCTGCAGACTGGTGAGATACGAGCCTTCATCCTCCTCCTCCTCCTCCTCCTCTCTCATACCAGTTCAGTTTGAAAATGAAAACCTCACGTATTAATACTCCGACTTTAGCTTTTCCTTTTTTCCCTTAATGAGTAAAACCGCTTATATACGTATATATATTTTCTATCCATCTCCTGGCCAGACCGAGTGACTACGCGACAGACTTGTGTACTGTACTGTGTGTGTAGAAACTATAAATATAAAGTACGTGTGTAATAAATATATCTCACTCGCCACCTGCCTGTTAAATGATCTGTTATAATAAACAACGATGCTATAAAGAAAATCCCAAGACTGATATTAAATACTTAAATATGGCCATTTCATATACATCCCATAATACAACCCTGTACTTAAGGTGAAGAAGAAGAAGAAGAAGAAGAAGAAGAAGAAGAAGAGCCGTACTCTGTGAGAGAAAACGACGACTTTCTGTATCTAAATAAAATATATATTTATTTATACTTCTGCTAGGTGGCGTACTGAAGCGGCAGTAATAAAATATTCATGTGCTTAAGAAGAAGAAGAAGAAGAAGAAGAAGAAGAAGAAGAAGAGCGCTCTGTATAAACTGTGGACTCTAGAAATCTAAAAGCGAGTAGAAATCACGTCTGGAAAAAAAAAAAAATAAAAATAACCGTCTGTGTAGAAGTGAAAAAGGAAGAAACTGGGAAAGTGACGGAGGAGTGGACTGAGATTAAACGGGTTCTGGGATTAAACTGGTGATGCTTCAGGTCCTTTTGGTCGTCGCTGACGTGTTCGGGTTCGTCGCGCTCGTCTGCGTAGGAGACGGATCACGTTTTCCGCATGCTATGATTTTTCTCTCTGCGATGCGGCTCGGCCACGCCCGTTCCTGTGCACCGAATGGAATGCGCGCTTCACGGATTAAGTCGTTAGCATTCCGCGGCCGTTCCCCGAGTCCCGCGCTTCCTGTCTAACAATTCGACCCGGTTTCACGACCGGCTCGCGTGCACATCAACGAGCTTCCTGTAGATCACATACAAGGCACAAGAGAGAGAGAGAGAGAGAGAGAGAGAGAGAGAGCGAAAGAGAGGAGGATAAACCCTTAGTATTTAAAGCACCTTTGGTTAAAGGGAGGTACGCTGGTTTAAAAGAAAACACAGGACAAAAGAAAAGGGAGAAAAAAAAACAGAGACAAAGAGAGAGACAGAGAGATCCCAGTAAAAGTGTTGCTCACAGCCGTCAAGATCAAAAAAACAAAACAAAAAAAAGAATAGATGGCTTTGCTTGATTTAATTCAAGTTCCAGCGTGACGAGACGCTGTGGCCTGACGACACTCCGCTGATGAAGTGTTCGGTCGCCTCACCATGAACGAGCAGCGGAGAGGGGGCGGGGCTATCCAGGTAGCGCTCGGTGTTGCCTTGCTCAGTCTTATTGTTTTTTGGCAAGCTGGTGTTGATGATAAACACAGTGTGACAGATATGTCTGAGGCAGATTAAATAAATGCAAATAAGGCAAGAAAGGGAGGAGGGGCCGAGTGAGAGGACGGGGAGAGTGTTATGAGACGAGCTTGGCGTCGAGCCGGAGCCAGTGGAGACCTTGGCGTGTGTAGTGGACCAGTTCAGTCATGCTGCTGGTGTTGAAGATCAGCGGGCCCATCGCTTTATCCAGCTCGGTGAAGAACTCTGAGGAGAGAGAGAGAGAGAGAGAGAGAATCATGAGTCATGAACGTTAGAGGTATAATATAATATCTAGAAGTGTTGATGAGACGAACAGTACACAAAAAACAATACGTATGGATTCTATACCCTTTGAATCACGACTGATTCGATTCAGAACTGATTCGGCTCATTACTGATTCGGCGCAGAACTGATTCGGTTCATTACTGATTCGGCGCAGAACTGATTCGGTTCATTACTGATTCGGCGCAGAACTGATTTGGTTCATTACTGATTCGGCGCAGAACTGATTCGGTTCATTACTGATTCGGCGCAGAACTGATTCGGTTCATTACTGATTCGGCGCAGAACTGATTCGGTTCATTACTGATTCGGCGCAGAACTGATTCGGTTCATTACTGATTCGGCGCAGAACTGATTCGGTTCATTACTGATTCGGCGCAGAACTGATTCGGTTCATTACTGATTCGGCGCAGAACTGATTCGGTTCATTACTGATTCAGCACTGATTGTTGAGATCGGTTCAGATAAACATCACATGCTTTAACGTGTTCTACATTTGACCACAGCCTGAAAACATTTCTTCAACGTCTTCATTCAGAACAGGATCTGATTCAGTGTTTTGGAAACTGACTGTAGCGCCCTCGTCGTACCTCTCTGCTCCCGGGAGAGCTGCTCGGCCTGCTCCCACACCTCGGTGGCGTACAGGAAGTTGGAGGTGACCTGCACGTAGCTGGCGGCCATCTGGTGTATGCGCTGTGGGATGGTGACGGAGGAGCTGCCGCTCTGGCTCGAGGAGCTGCTGGAGGAGTAGCTGCCCGCGCTGCCTGGAGACACTTTGGGCGACACCGGGGAGGGCATCCCGACCGCTTTACTGCAGGACAGGAAGAGGAAGTGGTCAGAAAGGTGAGACTGCTCACGCGCTCAGAGCTCATGCACTAAAAGCCTCATGAAGTGAGAGTATTATCTGTGATTGAATTCTGTATTTTGATACATTTATTTCTGAAACAGGAAGCGACGTCATGTTGAAGTGTGCTTGACGGATTTACACGACAGCCATTGCGGTTTAAGAAAAGCCGGAGCACCCCCGGGTGTTTGTACACAGCCCTGACAGCGAGCTAGCTAAATACTGCGGACAGTCAAGAGATTAGTGAGAGAGTTTTACTGACCCTCACTGATGGAGAATCCCTGACACATGGAAGGTTTTCCAACACTGAAAAACTTCAAGTCAGTAAAACACCTTCAAAAACCAGTCACACAACCACACCCCTCCCTTTCCTTAAAATTTCTCTAAAATCTATTTATTGTAACTTTGAGTATAATACAGTACTGTATCAGTATGTATAACGCTGAAGGTTGGACTATTGTAACGCCTTACTGTCTGGTTCTTCAATTAGGTGCATAAACAAGCTTCAGTTAGTCCAGAATGCAGCAGCGAGTCCTCACTAGAACCAGAAGATACGAGCACATCACCCCTGTCTTATCTACACTGCATTGGCTCCTGTGAACACAAATGTCACACGTCTTCCCCTCTCTCACTGATCACTCAGGTTTGTTGACGGTGAGGTGATCGGTTGCTTTACATCTCAGTTCCCCCTCATGTCTGTGTTTCCTTCTGGCTCCTCCCTTTTAGTGATGATGTCATAGTTAGTCCCTGCCGGAGTCCCTGCTTGCGCTTTACACTAAATATACATTCACATTATACACTGACTGTGACCAGACCTAACGGTCATCTCTCTCTCCTTTGCTTCATCTTCTCCTCTCTCTCTCTCTCTCTCTACACATGTCCATCCTGTCTGACTCGTCCTGGTGTCCCGCTTCTGGTTGGAGATCTCATCACATGGAGCCCCATTCGATCTTTTTGGGAAGCGTGTGGTGACGAAGGACGGTTTCACTTCACCATGAAGACGCTCCTGTCCTCGGCTGATACAGACAGCTGTCCTCTGAGGACTCGTGACTGATAGTTCAGGACTGGAGTTTCCTACAGTCTACCTTAAACACATCTCACAGTATGAGTGCAGATCAATCCCTGCTCTCCGTTATCACCCAGATGAGGATGGGCGTTCTGATTGTGTAAAACTGCATTGTGACCATTGTTAAAAGCACTATACAAATAAAATGTTATTGAATTATATATGATATATACAGTACATATTTTGATTTCAGGGGAACTTGAAGCATGAGGAATTAAAGCTGTAACCCTCTCGATTAACACACTAACATCAATAACACCGGTCTCATCACTAACGTCGTCTCTAACACACAGAACCACGGCTGGAGAGAGAGAGAGTCATACAGAACTCATCATCATCATCATCATCTGTACAGACTGAAGAATGGAATGAAAGTGAATTAAATAAAGTCTTACTTTCCCATCCCAGGAGACGGTGCCTGAGTATTACTCAGTGAATTCTGGGAGAAAAAAAACAAAACAAATCACAATCAGAGGTTAAGAGTGTGTAAGAGAAGTGTACACGACTGTGATACGCGAGATACACTGGGGTTCAGAACAACCACGAATAAATTCACCTTCAAATGCTCAGTGAGTGTCTTTGAGTACTTCAGTGCACTTTCCTTTCTCAGCTTAAAGAGCCTCAGGTAGAGGAGAGACTGACATCTCAAACTAGAGAGAGAGAGAGAGAGAGAGAGAGACAGAGAGAGTCAAAGTCAAAGGTTTGGACATAAACTTTAAGATCATATAAATAAAGAAAACTGGCGCAGTGAAGCTGTGTTGTGCATTTCAGGAGGAATTACATCCTGGTCCACACCTACACAGGTATGTTTTAAAAACAAGTTATTTTTTCCTCTGTGTGTTTTGGCCTTTCATCCAGATGCAGACCGAGGTGTACGTCACTGAACACACACCTTATGGAAAATACATTAAGATGAAAAAATTTTGAAAAATTCTTTTCTTTCTTTTTTTTGCACAGTGTGTACAGTTCACACACACACACACACACACACACACACGTAGCCAAAAGTTATCCGTTGCTTTTCAGTGATTTCCGCTCTCTGAAAGTTCACTTGAACGACTGCAGTGAGCTCCGAGGCAGCTCGGCCCGGATCGTCGTTCACGTTTGCGCCTTTCAAATGTTCTACTGCTGTAAATATCGATCGCTTTTACACCTTCATTCACCAGAAATTTCATCACAAGTCCCGGTTTGATCTGAACGCTCCTTGTTGTACCGTTCTAATATCCAAATAAAAAACCAAGCTCAACAACAAGAAAATGTTTAGATGCAGCCATTTCCAGTTAAAACAAAAAAACAAACAAACAAACAAAAGAACCTCCTCTAAATGAAGTTGGAAATAAACACTTTCATTAAAAAAAAAAAAAGAAACTTTACCGTCCAGTTCTGTTTCCTGTCTGACTGTTTAATATGTAGACTGTGTGGAGTTTGTGTGTGTTTACTTTATGCTTGTTTAGTTTTATATTTCATGTTTATTTCATTAAAATAATCCACTTTACTAGAAGTGAATCCATGTTACTTTACAGAAGATAATCTGATGTGGATTATGAGGAACACGAGTAATCCATCTCTACATCACTGTTGCAATTTAATTTAAATATTTGACATTACAGATACTACAGAGTCTTAAACCTGCAAGATGAACACGTCATTTCACGTATAAAACAAGGCGTCACGTACCACAAGACTGCCAGCCTTTTGTCTGCTGAGGTAGCGTCTGGTGCCATATAGCTCTTTAACTTCATAGTGTACCTAGAAATAAAACGCAGAACAAATCAGACGAGACGCAATCACAACACCACCTGAATAACTTCACACTGCTCTTACGGCTTTTGAATAAACTCCACTTCAGAGAAGAAGTGACATGGTGAAATAATGACCCCTAGTGACTGGAGATGAAACTGCAATTCATGAGAGAGACAAAAGGAGCGAGTCCGAAATCAGAAGGACGTACTTGATGAGTTCCACAGTTTCGGCGTACATGGGGAAAGGGGACTTGGCTTCCTGTGCACTTTTCTCCAACGCGTTCCCACACTCGATGAAGGAGACGACTGCATCCAGGTAATACACCGCTTTCTCAAACCGGTCCATCTTTAGGAAGGAGGGAATGGCAGGAGGGATTAAAAAGATTCTCACAGCGCACAGAATCAGCAGCATTACGCCTTAAACATAAAGCATGCTGAGAAAATCATCAACACCGTCTCGATTAACATCAATACACATCTGACCTCAAATCTGATTAGCTGATTCATTTCCTGTAACAACAGTTTTTGTTTTCTTAAAATAACAGCACACACTCCTCATTAACTTGTTTACAGAATATGATGAACATGATGAAAGATCATAAAATATTTTTAATAAAATCTTTTATGCAAAGATAAAAAATGTGAGGTTTAGTCATGCTTGTTTTTCCTCCTGCGTCAGCTCTTGGGTGAAGCTGTAACTTCACCACATCCTCAGGACAGAGGGGTGTAACGCTTCTTAGTGGTTTCTCAGTAACACGAGGAGCTGCGCGTTTCTTTTTCTCTTATTAACATCGACAGAGAGAGAGGAGGAGTTTATAGCTGCTATAATGTCCGGGAGAACAGCAACTAACTTGTTTCATGAACATTAAAAGGTAACGATAAACAGATAAAACTATGATTGTAATAAACTGACATTTTTCCTCATGGACAAACAGCCTGTGGTGTAAGAGGAATAAAACACTTTACACCACTCTGTACACTCTTCTTTTCCTGATGCGTTTTATTCCTGAACCCGTGACGGCGAGACTATACAGGAAGAATCACGAGCCGTGCTTACCAGAGCGTCGGCGTTGTGTTTCAGCTTCTTGGCCTCTTGGAGGTAATGATCAGCTGAATGAACCCTGAAAACAGAGAACACGACGTGATCAGCACTCGTCCACCTGCAGGGTTCGTCTTCTTCACCTTCAGCCAGAGGAATGAGACCAGCAGCCTTCACACAGCATATTCATCCTGTTTAATCTACATCATGCAACACTCGCGTCCTGAGCCATGACCCGGCAGCTCCCCGATTCACAGACCAGCGCCTTCGGACTTTAAGTGGTGTTCGAGTCAAACCGGGACTCGTGCTTAAATATCTGGTGAATGAAGGCGTAAAAGTGATGGAGTTTACAGAGACTTCAGATCACAGTACAGCGATGAGACTCTCAAACGTCCTGAATGACGACCCCGGCTGAGGTGCGAGATAATCTATCGCCAAGAAGAGAAAACGTTCGACCTCGATGGTGTCCAAGCGCTAGTGATACACTGGGATAAGTGCATTAGCGGAGGATTATAAAGAGAAATAAGGGGAATGTTTACTCTCAGGACTGTGCTCTGGTATTCTGCACCGTTATCAAAAGTCCCGGTTTGACTTGAACGTAAGTACTTTTATAAGAATCCTGATTTTATTAAGGAGACTTTGTAGAAATGAAGACAGTCAGGTGTAATCTGATTAAATCCTCTGGTCACATTAGACACAGAAACAGTAAAGAGAGATCAGACTTACCGCTCCTCAAAGTGCAGCTTGGACCGTTTGGAACCGTCCGAGGGGAGCGGAGGCACAGCCAGCTGGTTCTCAGATTTGGAGCTTTTATCCTGGAGTTGGGGGGAGCAAATTCAAAATCATCATCATCATCATCATCATCATCCATTTTTAAAGAATGTTTTCAACATCATGGCACCGCAAAGTGAGAGAATTCATCAGGAAAATAAAACTAATTTAAATGATGAATTTTTAGTGCTGAAATGGTAACTGGGAGCAACGCGCACACTACACACACGCACAGAAAATACTGCCAGGAGAATGTGTTTCCTGTTGGCCGTGCGGCCGCATGTATGCGAGCGTCACCATGATGTTGTGAGGTCAGGACTGTTTACATCAGAGACCGCAGGTTAGGCAAAGAGCTGGAATTCCCACTAGGCGTGTCTGATCCCCCTCCTAAGTACAAACCACCCCGTACACACACACACACACTATAACAGCATGACAAAAAAAATCCTAATAAACATTCAGACTTGGAGCCAATTATGTCACCAAGTTTAAAAGTGGCAGTAAGTTTCATCTTGAGCCTCATGAGAGCAGTGGTGGCTCTTATGGTTAAAGCTCTGGATTATTAATCAGAAGGTTGTGGGTTCAAGCCCCGGCACAAGTGTCAAGCTGCCACTGTTGATCCCTTGATCAAGAGCCTTAACCCCATCTGCTCCAGGGGGCGCTGTGATAATTAATCAGATCTCTTTATTAAAAAAGTGTGCCATGGTCTGATGCTCTGTACTGAAACTTTTGAATGAGATGTTTGTGTTGTTCAGTGCACTATAACACACACACACACACACACACAGCTGAGTACACTTTCTATAAATACCCCAGGAGGACAGAAGCGAGAACTCAGAAGCTGCACGACATCCTGGAGGCAGTTACACGAGTCACTTCCTCCTCATGGCGTGAACATTTATTTTTAGGCTGAGGGGGCGGAGCCTGTAATACGACACCTTAATAAATAGATGAAAAACCTGTTTGTTTTCACACCCTGAGAACGTACTGTACGTCTGTACCGGTGTGTTTATTGACGTGGCTCTACTCGAATTTCATTTTAATTTACAAACTCAAACAGAGCTGCTGAAGAAACACAAATAAAGTGTCGCTGTGTTTTCAGTTTATACATTTGCAAAATAATTAAGAATTATTTTATTATAAATCTAGAACTATATTTTAATTCTCCTCACCACAGCAGTCCCTGGTTAGACTTTTGTTAATATATTTATTAGGTTTTATTTACAGAAGAAATTACAACACGTGTGTTTATATTTTTTCTGTCACACTAGACAAATTGAAAAGTCCTCTTTTCACCTTAATGACCTTAACCTAGGAGAAGGATCTCAAACTAAACACACACGTGCACACACACACACACACACCTTGGCGTCTCTGTTGCCGCGGCTCGGTTTGTCCTCGCCCTTGCGGTGTTTGGAGTTGGAGCTGCTCTTGGGCGTGTCCTTGCCGCTGGCGGGCACAGAGCTGGACGACTGACTGACGGTGCGTTTGCGCCCCGGCTGCTCCGACTTGGGCGTGCGCTGGAGGCTCAGGGACGGAGACGGGACCGGCTCTTTCTCCTTATCCACCACGCGCTTCGACGACCTGCAACAGGTACCGGGAGCGAGACATTAACAGCCAGGACAGGAGAATGTGAGCGAGTCTACAGGGTCAAAACAATCCCTCAACACCCTGATCCCTCTGCTGCACAAACTCCTCTCTCTCTCTCTCACACATACACACACACACACACACACACCACTGTACTTTACATGTCCTGCTCTCTCTTTCCCATCAGCGCCGCGTCTCAAATCTAAACCTTTGACTTCACGTACACAAGAAGAGTGTAATGCAGAAGATCAGACCATAAGAGAGACTGCTGAAGGCTACATGAGCTGTAATCCACATGGTGTTTGTTTACAGCAGCCATCTTGTGTACAGGTCTGTCTGAGCCGGGCTGTCGGTCACACACTGTAAACGTACGAGAGGATCTGTGCTAACAGAAGCGTGGCGTGTTTAAACACTTACTCCTTATTGGGTTTATGCGATGGCTTCTCCTCCGTCCTGGACTTCTTGCTGTCTGGTTTGAGGCTCTCATCGTTCTACAGACAGAAGAACTCGGGGTTAATCTGAACTCATCACCTCAGCTCCAGTGTCTCAGTCTTCTGACAAAAACAGATGATACTGTAGAGCAGAAGCCTAACAGACTCTGCCGTCTATTCATTGTTACATGCAGACACACACACACAGACACACACAGACACACACACAGACAGACACACACAGACACACACAGACACACACAGACAGGGAACGAGGCCATCCGAGACACTTCCAGGTCGGGTCGGGTCAGTAACCCCGCTCACCTTGTGTTTCCTCTTGCCTTTATTGGGTTTACTTTCCCCCGCCTGTTTCTGGAAGTCCTTGGCGTCGCTAGCCGACTCGCGCTCCACCTTCACCTCGGCGTCTTTGTACCCGCGGCCTGGCACGCGGCTCAGCAGGGTGAGGTCGATGGAGACGAGCAGCTGCCTGGGCGCGGGCGGTTTCTCGTCAGGTTCGCTCAGCGGTGAGAGAAGGTCTTTCTCTTCTATGGGGGCGTATTTCGGTGTTTGTGAGGAAGATGGAGCACTCTCCTCTTCCTCCTCGTCCGAGTCGGAGGACGACGATGGCTCCGTTTCCACAAACTCGCGCGACTTCTGCTTGCCCTGAGGTTTGGATTTACGCTTTTCTGGAGGCGGACGCACTTCTTTCTTGGGCTCCTTCTTGGCGGCGGGTTTGCGCGGACCCTTGTTGGGCGCCCTCACGCGGGGCTGAGGCGTCTCGGCCCGAGGCTCGCTCTCCACCTTCAGGCTGCCCTTGGGCTCCTCTGCCACTGGCGGCTTCTCCGACTTCTTGGGCTGCTTTTTGCCCATGGTGCGCCTCTGGCTGGCGCCGGTTCCCCCCTCACCGCTCTGCGCCGGAGACTTCTGTCGCCCCGCACCCCTCTCCGAGCCCTTCTGCGTGGCGCGCTGGTCCCGTCCCGGTGCGGGGGCGGAGTCTTTGGGCCCCTGGCTGCCGCTGTACCCGCGAGGAGCAGTGCTCTCTCGGTCCTCCATCTTGGACAGCCAGTTGTCCAGCTGCCACTTGTTGTCCGGAGGCTGCTCTCGCTGGAACACACACCAAGAGATCAGATCTCACAGACACGCGGCTCTTCACACTCAAACACCAGTTTTATCTGAAGCAGACGTCAGTATTATAGTCATAAACACACCCTCACACACACACTCTTCTTTATTCTACCTACAACTATACACACAGTGACCACGGTTACCATTCATACATCCAATAATAATAATAATAATAATAATAATAGCATATTGATTCCCTGATGTGATATTCAGGAGCCGTTCCAGTCTATTGTATTTCTAAACCATCTCGTCTAGGTGGATCACGCTTTATGCTGGATTAAGTGGCAGCAGCTAGAGAGTGTGTGTGTGTGTGTGTGTGTGTGTACCTCAGGTGAGGCGGCGCGGGGTGGCTCGTTGGCCTCGCTGTCTGTAGAGCTGCTCTCGCTCTCACTTTCAGAACCGGAGCTGCTCTCAGAACCACTGTGGCTACTGGAGTCCTCTCTCTCAGCCACTTCACTGATATTATTACTGATATTTATGAAAAAACACACACACACACGCACAAAAGGTGTCACCATACTGTACATACAACGTACAATACACACACGCATACAAATAGACACTTTGAGTTCGACGAGTTCTGATTGTTGGATTTGAGGGTTTTGATTTATTCAAACAAATTTATTAAAAAATGAAACAACCTCGAGATTTTTTTTATGTTTGCTTTTGCAATAAATGTAATTTACATAAATCTGAGTTAAGAAGTTTCATGTTTCTGTGTTTTGTGTCACACAGCATGCGGTGACTCAGAGCTGAATCACACCCTCACAGAGTTTAGATCAGATCCGTCTCTAGATCTCGTCTTTATTCCATTACGCAGTGTGACAACGACCCAAACCGCAAGCAAACCATGAGGATTAAATTCTGCTCTGATTCGGACCTCCGGACCGGCCTGGGACTATAAACACCAGGACCCTCAGCCACTATCAGCATCCCGTATAAAAACCTCAACCTCGGAGTGTTTTCAGGTTCGTCCTGACTCGGTACCTGGTTGAGGTGTTTCTTTTAGCAGACTCCTGGTCTCCATCGCTGTCTTCACTGCTACTGAGCTTGAGATCGTCATGAAGCATGCTGGAACACAAACACGGGAGACGTTCCGCACTCAAACTCAGTTCCCTTTAAAAATGCAGTAAAACTGTTGAAACAGAAGCCGGGACTCACTTGGACTCTCCATCGCATGCCTTGGCCTGCTGCGTGGCGGACGAGCCTTTTCCTGAGATGCTTTTTTCTGAGAGGAACAAGGAGACGTTACTGACGGTGCAACCATAAGAAATGTTTAATTAAGTATTAAGTATTTCAGGTTTCTCTTAAACAGTCCTAATGCGACACTACAGGAATGAAGATGAACACTCAGGCTTCATTTAAATAATTACACACAGACAGCACTACAGCAGCGTATTTGTATCGAAAACACTTACTGATTCCTCCAAAGCCTGTGTGCTGGGCATCCTGCAACACAAACACAAAGCTGTCGAGACTCAGGAAATGCAGCGATAACAGACGTGTTCGATAAACACATTATTAAATTATAAACAACTCCTGCCAGCTCTTCCACGTCATCAGAGACACAAGTTAACATCCATTACACGCCGTCTGTCTGATCACACAAGCCGACTGCACGGTGACTCACTTCCTCAGAACTGTAACGCCGAGCTTTTAAAATAACCTGCTGCACTGGGGATTGGCACAGAGGGGGGAACAGACGAGCTAAAAACAAAGTGTAGAGGTGGGGAGGTGATGTTCTGAGGAGGTATAGAGGAGGAACAAGAGAGGTACAGAGCTGGGTGGTACGGGGTGGTACAGGGGTGGTACAGGGGTGGTATAAGCAGGTATAGGGGTGGTATAGGGGTGGTATAGGGGTGGAATAGGGGTGGTATAAGCAGGTATAGGGGTGGTATAGGGGTGGTATAAGCAGGAATAGGGGTGGTATAGGGGTGGTATAAGCAGGAATAGGGGTGGTATAGGGGTGGTATAAGCAGGTATAGGGGTGGTATAAGCAGGTATAGGGGTGGTATA
>QMIH01000530.1:153640-175763 GCA_003987875.1 Clarias batrachus
GTGGTATAAGCAGGTATAGGGGTGGTATAGGGGTGGTATAAGCAGGTATAGAGGTGGTATAAGCAGGTATAGGGGTGGTATAAGCAGGTATAGGGGTGGTATAGGGGTGGTATAAGCGGGTATAGGGGTGGTATAGGGGGATATAAGCAGGTATAAGGGATGTGATGATAGTGAGAGAATAAAACCGCGGTTAAATTCCAGGTATAGTTTAGGAGTCGAAGCGTTAATGTCTGACCTTGGTCGGGAAAGGAAACTTTGAAGGCTCAGTCTTGCAGGGAGTGTGGATGGCTGTGAGCGGAGGAGGCCACGACTGGGTCATTTCCTGTGGGGGGACAGAGAATGATTTATACAAGATGTTCTAATGTAAAGAGAAATAATACACATTATGAGGTGTATAGATCTGTTAGTATACCTTTAAAATCTCATCCACGCAGCTCACATCTCCTGTCAGCGCTCCCTGCCAGAGTACATAGAGCTGATTGGCATCACAGAGCTCACAGAACAAAACAAACATCAAAGACATCCAGAGCAATAAAGTCTCTCAAAAACAAATAGCATCAGGACTAAAATATATATATATACACTTTTCTCTATTTAGATTTTAAAGTCTCATGTGTAATAAAACCCTGGAGAGATTTCACCGCGCGTCGTTCATGACACTATGTGCTCTGTACCGTCTGGACGATGTGATGATATCATTTAATCACGATATAGACGAGATGTTACAGCACAGGATCCTGACAGCTCAGCCCTACAGGCAGGTTTCATTACGTTTACTCTGAACTAAGACCAGAACAGAACACGTCCCCCTGAACTCAGGACAGGATTCCTCACACACACAAGAGAAGCTGATGATGAACTTTGCAGCACTTATTATTATTATTATTAATAATAAATTTTAATTAATAATTTCATTCTTAATCTTATTATGTCTCATACTGTGTAGAGAATCGTGACATGACTATCATGATGACGTGATTAGGACGGGCACACACACACACACACACACACACACACACACACACACACACGTTAGTCACGTGCTGAGGTTTACATGGACGTCCCTACAGGGAATAAAGGTGTAGATCTCACCTCCACCGGGGCCGGGATCTTCAGCTTGGCGAGTGACGCTTTGCCGTTGGCCTTCATGTCTGCGACGGCGCTGCCGTGTGACTGGCCTCCGTACGACTCCGTGGAGGAAGACGAGGAGGACGAGGATGTCTTGGGCTCGGCCGTCTCCTGGCCGTCCATGGGCCTGACGTAGGCGGTGGGCTTCTGCAGCATGGAGCCCGGTTTGGACATGAGAGAGGGAGGAAAAGCCTGGCCTGAGTGCTGTCCACTGGGGAAGGTGGACGATGAAGAGGAGGAGGAGGAGGAGTGCACTCTGGACGGCGAGTCCCAGTTGGCCTCGCGGTCTCTGGGCGATTTGGAGTGGTAGCGCTCCTTGCCGTGCTGCTCGGCCGCTTGCGAGCGCGAGTGTCCGCTCGAGTTCGTGGAGCCCTTGTGCTCATGTTTGCTCGATTTCTTGCTACTGAATTCACGCTCGTGCCGCTGGCTGTTAGCGCCGCTGCGCTGACTAGTGCCGTGGCTGCTCTGATTGGACGAACCGGAGCGGTTCTGGGACTTGGATAAAGATGAGGAAGCGGTCCCGGAGGTTGAACCGATAGGAGTCCATTTGTTGCTCTGATTCTGGCTGGCCCCGCCCCGCTGCTCGGCGTACACGGACTTCTCCTCTGAGGAGGAAGCGCTCGACCCTTTGGCCAGGAGTTTCGACATTGGAGGCTCACCGATGGTTTCCTTCATTTCGTCGTAGTTTCCTAGCATGCTCTGGATGCGACTCGAGAGTTTATCTTCCTTGCTGGACTGAGGAAAGAGAAGAAAAAGAAACTTAAGATGTTTTTGGGGAAATCTGGTTTACAAAATGTGAGACGGAAAAAACTGACAGACCTGCTGAAAGATCAGAAATTCTGTTTATCAGCAATCAGCACGCTGCTAACACGCTGTAACAGCGCAGGGCTATAGATCCAGTCGGAGTGCAGCGGGTTATATTACACACTTTATTAAGGAGTGAGAGACTGAGGGTTCCTGTAGTACCGTACTGACAGCATGTACAGAACAGCACGCAGTACGGTTTAGTCTGAGACCAACTGTGTTGATCACTAACACTGAGGAGGAAGGCCGGACCTGTACAAAGAGTTAAACATCTGCTGCTGTCTTCATGTCCGTGTCCCTGCGCCTGTCCCTGCGTCTGGGCTGACAGGTCCGGACTCAAAACTAAAATAAAAAAACCTGCTTCATCACACTGCTCGTCCTCCTCACTGAGTCGACTGTTGAAGCCCTGATGCTCCCACACTTCACCCCTGGGGTTCAGGCCTTGGTGTGTGTGTGTGTGTGTGGGTGGTGTGAGAGCTGTGTCTTTTCTTTTTCTGTCAAACCTGACATTGTTGAAGTTTTTTCGAAAAGTCTCCTTTTAACAGAGAACAAAATGTAGGTGGTCTTTTATCAACTTCAACTGTGCAGCTTTATTTTTGGAGAGCAGTGGTTTCCTCTGTGACCTTTCTGTTGAAACCACTCCTGACTGTTTTTCTAGAGATTTCTGCAGATCTTCTGCCTCTGGGTTCGTTTTGACCTGATCACCGCTGTAGCACGCTGGCCTGATTTTAACGCTCCACCCTGTCGCTCTAGTTTATGTCAATAATTTAACTTGTGTGTTTAGACGTGCTTTCATTTTTGTCTTCATGTTTGTCTACTACGTTTTATTTAAACTCCTCGTTTTGGACAGGTTTTCCTGGAGGGGGGGGGAGTGGTTTGAAGAAAAAAAAAAGAGGACTCCTGAATGTAAACACTTCAATGTCCTTCAAGATTAAAGGGACAATTTGTTAATCTTTTAATTAATGATTTAAATCCGCTGCACACGTGTACAGCTGAGAAACCCCAGAGGTTAAGAATTCAACTCACATTCGAACGTTTCCTTCAGCTTCCCTTTGGTTCAAACATCAGGGATTGAACCTAACCCTAATCTAACCTCTCACCCCTGTAAACATGAACCCTGTAAACATGAACCGGTTACACTCAGCACGGTGTGGGAGGGGCTTGGATCAGGGTTTATCCAGGGAAGTTTATTACTCCAGAGTGAAGAGCGAGCACCGAAGAAGAAGAAGAAGAGCGTTCGTTACGTTCAGCAGGTTTCGTCTGAGATTCTGACTAACGCTGATGATGATCAGACGATGTCTTATGAGTAAAACAGAGCTCCAGTTCAGGAGAGAGTCACAGCTCTTCTTCTGGCACCTAAACACTGATGAATACCTGATAAGCCTGTCAGTAATGAAGGGGGATTTCTGTTCCTCGGTGTGAGGAGTGTGTGGAAAGCACCAGCGTTACCGTTAATGATGAGAGAAGGCGTTACACGTCATCTCCTGCATTACGCCCTCATTCGGTTCCACTGGTCAGTAGATGAAGATCAGACACTTCAAGTCTAATCTCACTCTTTCTGCTAAGGTTCACTCGTACGCAGAAGATCTGATTATAAATCTGTGTATGCGGAAAAACTCCACCAACAAAAAACTCAGACTCACTATAGATGAATTTAACAGAAAAAGATTCTTACGGTGTTGACGTCTGCAGGTGTTTAATTAATGTTTTTACGGCTTTGTGGAGTTTAGACCTGCTGATGTTTACACATTTAACAAGAACTAATCAGAATCTCAGACAAAACCAGATCAAAAGAATCACAGTGTGATCAGTCAGACCCGAACTGCGACTGCGATCATAATGTGATTAATCGTGCGGCGCTGATTGACATTGTAATCTGTTACACTGTGTGGCGTGTCGCTGGCTAATCAACAGAGTAACGGTCAGTCATCACTGTGGTGTGTGTGTGTGTGTGTGTGTGTGTGAGATAAAACACTGTAGGCACTGCTGTTATACCAGAGTAACACACTCCATGGTGGGGGGTGTTATAGCTTTACTGTACATATTATCGAGTTCACACTGAGACACAGACAGTGAAACAGAGAGAGAGACAGAGAGAGAGAGCGAGAGAGACAGAGAGAGAGAGAGACAGAGAGACAGAGAGAGAGAGAGACAGAGAGAGAGAGAGAGAGGAACAAAAAGAATAATATTCAAACTTAAAGATATGAAAGATTCCTGCTGCACAGCGTCCAATCTAACACTAGAAAGATCATTAATGGTGGCGATAGTGCGACGTGATTAGACACTAGCGACGGGAAACACCAGGGGTCACCTGATACGACGTGATCACGATACCCAGGTGCCAGTTCTTGAGAATCCTGGACACCATTTTGCCGCAGAGCTGTTTTCCACTGTATCAGACTGCGAGGTCCGTTTTGTCACATGTTACAGGACAACAACCACCATCAGGGCGGCTTTACAGGACCGACATCACTGTGCTCACACACCGACTCATTTCCACCGCACACACACTCGCAATATACCGGACTTTAGACATTTTATACATTCACTTACACACTGACGATATTGTACATCATTGTAAATAAACGTCTCTGGTTCACTGCACTGTCTATTTTTTGTATAAAACATGTGAGATACGTTTGTGATTTGTTCACATCATATGGAGTCGATACATGAACTGCAGAACGTTTTATGCTGATACTGCTCATCTCATCTCCTCCTCTCCTGCACCAATCAACAGATTAACGGTGAATAAACTGAACAGGTTTCCCATGTGAACATCAGATCTATAAAAGAACTCGCACGGTTTCTCCTCCTCTTCTTCTCTTCTCACACCCGAGACGCTAAAACATCTTCCGTCTGAAAAAAAGTGTTGAGTTTGGAGTGATGATTTAAGAGCCAAGTGTGCTCGAGTCTTAACAAGTAAATGAAAAGTTGTTCTTCATCTGCTGGAGAAGAGCTGAAAGCTGATCTGTGTGCGGAGCTCCGGCGCTCGGGGCTTCTCAGCTGATATGTAGGTCAGAAACACCAGGAGATTAAACACTCCTAATAATATGGACATCATGGACCGGAGCCGTCTCGCTATAAGAGTGAAAACGTAAAGAGGTGAAGAGGAGAAGAAGGGAAACACACTCACCACTTTGTAAGGTTCGGGAAAGAGGGGCGAGCTGGCCGGGAAGGCCTCTCCTCCCTGCTGGACTTCTTGATTTCTCCTTTCTCTTTCTTTCATACGGAGCACATTCCGGTCTTCACGGCTCATGTTGCTAACAACAGAGAGAGAGAGAGAGAGAGAGAGAGAGAGAGAGAGAGAGTGCGAGTCACTCAGCGTGGAGAAGAGGGGGGAAAAGCAGCTTTCCAAAAAAAAACCTCAGCTCAGGTTTAAACAGGCGTGTGAGAACAGGGAGAGGAACACGAACACGCTGCTGTAGAAACATCTCATCTAATTACAGTTCTCCTGGACACAGTGCGTGTGTGTGTGTGTGTGTGTGTGTGTGTGTGTGGGTGGCTGGGGTGCTGCATGCTAGAACCTCAAATGAGTATGTAGATCAATAAAACTATTTTTTTGTCTTTATATCTTACGCTCTCCTTCACTGATAGGTTTATGTTTTATACATCGGAGGACCCGAATCTGCACGTCAATCTGCACGTCTGTCTGCACGTCTGTCTGCACGTCAGTCTGCACGTCAGTCTGCACGTCTGTCTGCACGTCTGTCTGCACGTCTGTCTGCACGTCAGTCTGCACGTCAGTCTGCACGTCAGTCTGCACGTCAGTCTGCACGTCTGTCTAGAATTTAATGAAACTTTAAAAGTATTTAGGTATTTGCCGGAGGTAAAATTTGTGCCATAAACTAAATTTAAATGTTGAGTATAAGGGAAGTGGCGGCACGGTGGTGTAGTGGTTAGCACTGTCGCCTTGCACCGCCAGGGTCCAGGTTCGATCCCCGGCCAGGCTCGATTCCCGTCTCTGTGTGTGTGGAGTTTGCATGTTCTCCCCGTGTTTGGTGGGGTTCTCTGGGTTCTCCGGGTTCCCGACAGTCCAAACATGTAGGTTAGGCTAATTGGCGTCCCCAAATTGCCTGTAGTGTGTGAATGAGTGAGTGTGTGTGTCTGTGCCCTGCGATGGATTGGCCCTGTGCCCTAAGTCTCCTGGGATAGGCTCCGCCCCCATGATCCCTGAATACAGGATTAAGCGCTATAGATGATGAGTGAGTGAGTATAAGGCAAGTTATGAGCAGTTTTGCGGTCGGGTTACGTCACTGCATCCAGCGCTTTTTTTTGACAAATATAGCAAATGTCCCTCAAGAAGGGTGTGACTATACACGTCACTCAACAAAGCAAATCAACGCGATAGTTTAATATAAATACACAAAGTATGTGGAGGACACAAAAACAACCGTAATGCCCCTACGAGCCGCCACAATCCTGAGCATTTTAACACGCTGGAGTCGTTTAAAGACAAAACTTCATCTTTATCTGATCGACTTTTTCCATTTCTCATCTGTGATTCTCTCTCCGATTACCGAACAGCGAGTGTATTTGTCTGAGCACCAAAGAAGTACAACTTAGTGTAAACAAGGCGTCAGATACTCGACCTTACAGAATGTGATTTCTGTCTGTTAATAAGTGAGACAGAGAGTTCTGCTGTACAGAGAGACACACAGACATGGACGTGGACTTCAACCTCAAATAATAATCATAATAACAATAATAACAATAATAATAATAATAATAATAATATCACTCATTACTAGGGTTGGGTATTGTTTGGGTTTTTTTCGATACCGGTGCCAAATCAATACTTTTAAACCGATACCGGTGCCAAAAACGGTGCCTGAACCGATACCGCCACAAAATGATGGTGGATGATTCAAGAATACTTAATGAAAAAAAAAAACTTAAACTTTTAATATGTTGTTCAATTTTAATCATTAAGTCCTGGGCCTGCGAACAGCGCAGTGGTAAAGTTCTCGTCCTCTCATCTGGAGATCGCGAGTTCGAATCCCGGGTGGTGCTGTAACCTCTCGCAGCCGGAGGTCTAGAGAGAGCTGATTGGCCGAGCTCTCTCAGAGGGGAGGGATGAGAGGTACTTAGTGCTCCTCCCACATTAATCACGGCTCTACAGCCAATCAGGGGCGTCTGTGAGCTCACGCGAGCGGAAGGAGCGGATAGCGCCGTCCTCTGAGTGTGTGACTCCGCCCCCAACTGTGCATGAGCGAGCAGTTCGAAAAGATGCGGTCGGCTGGCGTCACGTGGTTCAGAGGAAACACGTGATAGTCTTCACCCTCCCGGCTGAGTGGTAGTAGTAGCCTTAATGTGGAGCCCCCTAGTGACGGGGAGGAATTGGACACGACTAAATTAGGGAGAAAATCGGGGGAAAAAAAAAAAAGTTTAAGTTCTAGCTGGAAAGCCATAATTATAAACAGAATCCATGTTACATTAGTATTTTACAAATCGTTTGACAATTTTGCATTTTGCAGTTAACATTACATTAGCCGACTGCTAACCTGCGGAAAGGCTGCTGACGTCATCATAATCTCTGGACCATTTTTAATCTCTGGTCCCTCTGCTTTTACTTTATTCTGTGTGTCCTCATATGTTTCATTAGACGTGTTTCCCCCTTTACACGCGACTGCCATAAAACATTTACTAAATGTCCCGGTGTCAGAATCCTTTCTTGTGAAATACAGTCACACTTTTGACCGTTTAGTTTTAGGCATTTTAATGAAAGTTAATTCAGTAAGTTAAGATAGCGGTAGATCACCTGCTGCCGTCAGAGTGAGTGTAACGTTAGTGGCTGCGTTCACACGCATCTCGGATGATCTCATGTCCTGATGATTTGTGCTTTTATTATTTTTTTTTATCTAATAATAAACTTTTAATCTACAAAAATAAAATGTACAGCAACAATGATTTTGGATTTGTATTATCAAAGCTTTCCGAAGTCCTCAAGATTTTTCTAATTAAGGAAATAATTTATTTTTCCGAACATTTCTGACACGCCATGAATGCAGTATTTAAATTTTACTAGCGATCATGTGTGCTGATGAATCTAATGCTTATTACAACCGTGTCATCATCACCAGAGAACAAATCTATTAATCCACAGTTCAGGCATTTAAGTGGCTCCGAAATGAGGCACCGAAATTCGCGTTCTGTTTCGGTCCGGTACAAACCGGTTCTATAGGTAATATGGTAATGTATCCAATACGGCACCGGTTTTCCGGTACCCAACCCTACTCATTACATTAAAGATCAACAGATTATTATTAACTTTAACCTTTCGACTATTTACAACAGACTCTTTAACCGTCACTGACGTGTACCGACGCTGGTTGTGATTAATTTTACCTGGATTCTGATCACTGAAGGATTATTTGGTGTTTGTACTGTAACTCTGCCTCACTATTAAAGCTGGGATTTTTCTCTGATGCGTGCGCTCTCCTCCATGTTACTCTGATGCCGCAGACTGGGCGGGGCAGAGTCATGTGACCTCGTACACAGTATATGCTAACCCAAACACACACACCCATATGCGACAATTTTTACACACAAGAACGTAACCACACACACACACTCTTCCCACACAGAAGCTGGATGGCAGGTGTGCAGGTGTAAGAGGGCGGGGCCATCAGCGTTCGGCCCAGACCCACCTGTCAATCACTCCAGCGTCACCTGTGGGTTAAAATCATTCCTCTCGCTGTTTCGGAGCAGTTTAGGGCCATCACTCAGTCCTAGTGTACTCACAGTGGAGCTCATCAGCAGGTCTTATCTTATCTAATCTAATCAAAATCAGAGTACAGGTCACAGGTCATGGTGTGCGAGGAGATTAAAGGGATGAGGAGCACTGCGATCGTCTCCCAAAGCCTTACAGCTCTGCTTCACCCGCTTACTGTAGACACACGTCTGATTAATGACACACATCAGACACACAAACGGCTCAGAGAATCAGACCCGACAGGCTCTCAGTCACGTTCGGGTTCCAGCGGGACGTCTGACGTTTCAGCTCAGGATCGAAATCAGCTGCTGAACCGCGAGCAAGAAACTGAGCGAGCCGAGACCAGATGATGATGAAGATGATGATGATTACTTATTCCTCTTACTAATCACTAACTGTGACTACACACCCCGAGTACACACAACTGCAATAACTGTGTGTGTGTGTGTGTGTGTGCGTAAACATTACAGCACTATAACGAGATGCTTCTCACTGGACTCTGCCCTGATTGCCCCTGCGCTCGTTATCGAGTGTATCCATGGTTATTAGAGAAACAGACCTGAATGAAACAGCTTGTGGGTGTGTGTGTGTGTGTGTTTGTTTGTGTGAGAAAAACACAGTTTAGTGCTCATCTTAATCCAGAATAGCGCTCATAGACAGAGACAGACAGACAGACAGACAGACACACAATGTCAGACTGGGCCGTGATTAAAACATATATTTTATATATACACTGTGTATTTATCATTTGAATTAAAGGAAACATTGATTGATGCGTCTGCTGTGTCTCTAAATGAGCCGACGGAGGGACGGACGCACACACACACACACACGCACGCACGCACAGTGTGTCTGAGACTATGTTTATCATCAGCAGAGAGCATATTTAAGCTTTTGTCCAGGTGCCCCGAGTCACGCACGTCCTGTACATCATTAGAGTAAAAGACATCAACATGATAGTCACAGAGAGACCGGACAGACAGACAAATGGACGATAGGACACACGTTAGCGTTTTCCAGTTAGACAAACGAGCTCCGGTGGACACGAGCTGTTTGCGTGTGTCTACGTTCGTCTGGACACGGGCTACAGGAAGTGTTACCATATAAGGAATTAGGAGGTACACTGAGAGGGTTATGTGTTATGGACACAGAGGTTTGGGAGAGTTCACATATCAGAGCATGGTCAAAAGTATTAGGACAAAATATGCCATGTGTGAGATTTGTCCCCGTGTGTTAAACAGGTGATGTCACTGCTGAGCTGCAGCGATGTCGACCTTCCGAAGCCGTGACTCGGGTCATCTCCAGACCTAAAGCTTAAAGAGAACACTGCAGGACAACAGTGAAGGACAGTCTGGTGTCCATGATCTTCAGGAAGCGAAGCATGGACTGAGGAGACATCTGTCTGACTCCGTGTCCAGCCGGATCTCAAGAATAAACGACTTCATACTAAATACTGATTTCTGTAGAACACAGTCACTGCATGAAATAACGAGTAACTCTTATTCCAAACATCAAAAAAAAAAAAAAAGTCATTAAAATACTGCACTTCTGTCTCAATTCTTTTGGCACCCTTTGTACACAGGGTCAGGACAGATAATGTCCACAAACTCCTGTGATTTTATTTCTTTGGAGATCGGCCCTGTGCGTGTTTTTTCTCCTATTTTATTAAAAAGAAAATAGATAAATGATTTAGACGAGGTGCTCATAAGGACACTCGGCCTGGTCGCTAAACCCTCATCTTCCTTTTATTCCGGAGCTTCTTCGAGACCTTGGAGGCCGTGCTGTAAAAAAACACAGACACAAACAACCTGGTTCACTGGAAATACCTCCTCCTGCGCATCGGTTTATTGCTGTCAGGAACTGAGAGCTTCATCACGCAAAAAAAATAAACATTACAGACGTAGTGGTGATAAATTAACCCGATCCGAATAGGGCTGAGGACGAACACCACTCAACCCCCCCGCCGGGTGTGAATGTGCTGGAAGATGAGTTACTCAAACACTAACGACTATTATTATGAGTAGTAAGATTGGTATTAGTAGTAGAAGGAGGAAGAATATTAGTAGTAATACTGATACTAACTATAACAGCACATAATTTACAGGACAATGCGCTTCTTTTTCCAGTGCTCGACCTGTGTACTGGAACCCGACACCCAATCCTGTACGTGACTGAAACACATCACTCATCACTCCAGATTATTCTACAGAACACGACTCGGAAAACACCTCCAGGCTCCAAACACTGAGAGACGCTCAGGAGGATGTGGTGGACCAACACGTCCCTGAACACACAGAGAGAACTCACTGAGCACAAACGTGTCTGAAAGTAAAAGTCCACTGCGCTCCTGCTTACCCTGACTGAGAGGCCATGGTCTAACCACAGAAACATTGGAAACGGAAGAAGAAGAAACAGCAGGAAGGAGCTGGAGTTACGGCCCGGCTGGAGTCCAACCAGTTATCGAGCAGAAGCTTACACACTTCACACACCAGCGTGAGATTATTTCCTAGGAGTTCAGATAAATCAGACTCGGGGAGGGGATGAGCCGTCAGTGGGAGAGACCATTCTCACACCTCACGGGTGTGTGTGTGTGTGTGTGTGTGTGTGTGGAGAGAGAGACAGAGAGAGAGAGAAACATGCTTGTGCAAGCGAGATCAATTATCATGACACACACACACACACACACACACACACACACACACACACACACACACACACACACACACACACACACACACACACCCCTTGACAGGTTTAAACTGTTCCTCTCCCACACACCACTCTGCTCCTCTATAAGCAGGTCGGACTTCAGCTCGGGTTCCCCCTCTGGAGAAAATGGTTCGGTCCGCCTCACTCTAAATAAGGTCATGTTATTTTATGCCAGACCATAAGCTCCGCCTTCTGACGTGAAGGTTCAGAGAGGAGCTCGGCCAATGAGACGGCATTTCGCTCCCGCGCCTCCCGCCCCAGAGTGGATTTCTTAAAGGGACAGTGTGTGGAAAATCCTTCAACTCTCACCTAAACTCTAACCGGAGCTTGCGTCAGGCTGAGCGAGGTGATGAGGCAATGAGGTGTAACGCTTAAAACACATCACTGACGAACAGGAGAGGTCTCTGAGCGTGTGTGTGTGTGTGTCTCAGGGAGAAAGGCTAGAAATGTGAGACCAGATGTTACACCACATTTTTTCATTTTTGTCCGGAATTGAATTTATGTTTGTCCGCGCTGTTTGAATCTTCAGTAATAATCTGCAGCTGTGACGAGCAGAATCTCGCACACGCAAAGATAATCCTGTATTCAGGGCCGTGAGGGGACTGGCGCCTATCCCAGGAGAGTCAGGGCACAAAACGGGGTACACAGGGGGCCTGGACAGGGTGCCAAACCATCGCAGGGCACGCACACACACACACGCACGCACGCACGCGCGCACACGCACACTGTACTGTGGGCACTATTGGGGAACGACAATCAGCCTAATCTGCTGGTCTTTGGACTGTGGGAGGAAACCGGAGTACTCGGAGGAAAACCCACCAAACATGGGGAGAACATGCAAACTCCATGCACACAGAGACGGGATGTGAACCCGGACCATAGAGGTGCAAGGCGACAGTGCTGAACACTAAGCCAAAGCATGTGACGCCCCCGACAGGAGTATTTTTTCAAACTGCTTGCTCACACACCATCAGGAGCGGCGTAACACTCGGAGGATGGCACTATCCGCTCACAGACACCATGATAGTCTACAGACACGATTGATGTGAGCTGGTGCCACCCTTCCCTCCTCCCCCCGAGAGAGCTCGTCCAATCAGCTCTCTCTATAGGCTCCCGGCCGCAGGAGGCTGCAGCAACACCCTGGTGACAGGACGAGATCACCGCCGCGCCACTCGAGGGTGAGGTGGTGGGGTTTGTTTGGGGGGGGGGCTGGGGGGGGTTTGGTTAGGGGTTGGTCTTAGGGCACAGCAACGGTTTTTCTAGAATTTTAACATCTCATTTTCAGTGTCCCGAAACTAAAAATATCACAATAAAATCATCTAAGTACGTGGTGTAACACACACACACACACGCATCGCTCTTTTATCTTTCTAACATGATGCACAGGGGAATTTTCTATTTCACAAAACTCTTTAGTACGCATGTTCCCCTGTTCTTCCTTTTATAAGTAAATGAGGGCGCTCCAGGTTCGGTCTCGGGTGAGCGCCACTGATTAAGTGTTAGAAGGTGGGTGGAGCTCTCGGGCGTCGGAGAAGGTTTTGTTTTGCAAACGACCCGGCCTGCGGTTCCTCTCGCTTCTGACATCAGGCACATGCAAATGTAATCCAGGCGAGTCGCCTCAGTCCGATCTCCCCACCTTCTCCCACAGGAGCAGATGTCTGGATTTTCAAACACGGGTCCTCGCCAAAGACTCGACTCAACAGCGCCACCACATGGCTTTGAGGGTTTTTAATGATTTATTTATTTATTTATTTATTTTTACTTGTTCTGGAAGATTATAATTATTAAACATTTTATTTATTACAAGATTTCTACATGCCTGAAAAAGCAAAGCTCAAGTTATGGATCAGAAAACAAAACAGTGCATTCTACACACTGCACATCTCCATGAGAGCAGTAGGACACGCCCGTGTGTGTAAGAAAACACTCGCTGCTCAGAAAAATGCTGAGAGCTGCGAGATAAATAACGCAAGATTAGCGTCCGGACTGAAACGCTTGCATGAGCACGTCCGTCTGAGTAATTTCTTCATCGCCACAAAGAGCTGTAGAGGAAACGGTTAAACAGGAAGTAGAGCATGTTAAACAGGAAGTAGATGCCAGGATGACTTTAAGCAGTGTTTGTAGAGACAGTCCTGCTCTCGGGAGCGGACGCCTCGCACAGTTCTACATCCGTCAGGGCCTTACGCAACACATCTCTCTCTCTCTCTCACACACACACACACACACACACACACACAGTGAGAGTGTTGTCTCCTGGAAGTGTATGCGTGTGTGTGTGTGTGTCTGTAAAACTCGCCCTGTTGCTGATTATCTCATGCATGAATAATTATTCGGGTTAATTAACTCTACTCTGTTACTTCGCTCTTGTTTCTTCTACTTCGTTTAGTCCGGCCCAAACACAGCGTCCCCGGGACGGACTCTGGCTCCACCGCGACCGGGACACCGGGACAACGCTGCGGGAATATTAAAGTCAAACTGACGGTTATTTAACTGCTGCACGAGTTTGTATGACGGAGTAATTCTAGATTGAGAGATTAGATTGTGAGTTAATCTCAAATGTTGCAGCGTGAGTGTGAACTGTGCCTCAGAAACAAAAAGCCAATTAGACATTTTTATATCCTTGATGCTCTTCCCTTTTTCCCCCGACACACCCATCAATCTGGACTCATCAGGTCACATGACCTTTTTCCATCGCTCCAAAGTCCAGTCTTTATTCTCCCCAACAAACAAAGGTCTCACTAACAAGAGGTTTTCTTATGGACACACAGCTGTTTAGTCCCAGTCCTGTGAGTTCTCATCACACCGCGTATGTGTGTGTGTGTGTGTGTGTGTGTGTGTGTGTGGAAATGCTCTTACTAGTGTTATTTTAAATTTTAGGCTTAGTGCCAGAATAAATGTCCCTGAGAGTTTTTATCATATTTAGTCCTATTTTATCCTATTTTTGTTTAGTCTAATTTTAATCAATGAAAACATAACATTTTTGCACCAAGATGATTATTTATTAACCCTACAGTCAATCTAGTCTAGCCAAAAGCCTTTTTTTAAAATGCAGCTTTTTATCTGTTGCTTTCAGCTCATTATATTTATTTTAAACCATGAGAACAACTGTTTCATGTCCATGTCTTTTCTTTAAAACTACAAAACAATAGGAACAGTATGAACAATACAGTGTTTTGAAACTTTTAAAAAATAAGTTCCTTTTTAAAAAATAATAAATGGCCGAGCTTGTCACATCCCGTAGCAAACAAACTACTCCTGATACGCCGCGTGCTGTGACTCAAGAAACACCGCTGCTTCTGCCATAATGAATGAAGACCGCATCGCAGCCGATTGTGACGAAAAATAAATGTTGATGAAAATAAAGATGGACGTTTGATTAGTTTTTTGTAAACTCATTTTAGTCTTGCCTTTTTTCATTCACTGTATTGCATGCTGATTTCGTCAGTGACCACTGATATACATGACACATCGTCATTGTCTCGTCTTAGTCACAGGTAAAAAGGTTGTTACGTTTTTTCATTGACGAAATTAACACTACTATTAACCACAGCTCTAATTTCTATTCCCCCCCCCCCAACTATGCGACTTCACCAGGTATATAAGTGATCTCCACTCACACTCATTCAGGATGTTCAGCTCTAACCTTGCAGGGTTTAATAATGTCTCAGAAAGGTCTTAACCCAGTTCCAGTCATTTTACGTTCAATCTCACTAGTTGTTGTCTTTGCTTGATGCAATACACTAATTTGACTCTTCTCAAACAGTGACCTTTTTTTGCCAGACGGTGTGTTTGCATAAACTGAAGTCTCAGCAGTGTTACACAGAGCTGTGTGTGTGTGTGTTTGTTTATACTCTGAGACATGGAGGTGTTTATAGCCGTGTTCAGATTGGATTAGCTTCTCAGAAGGATGTCTGTATTATAATTTCCACGTGAGGAGGAGCGCGTCTGTACCCAGTTGTGTTTTGTAAAAAGCAGGACGATGACATCACTTGTCTGTTATTAGCTATTTAAGGAGCTCTCAGGAAAAAAAAAAGCTGTGTGTGTGTGAATATAAAGCGATGCTTTGTTCCTGTAGTAGTTGTCATTTAATCAACGTACAGGACCTTGCTATTCTCAAGGTGTTCATTTTCCTGCTGCTGTAAACACTTTCCCAGAAAGTGTGTGTAGTAGAGATCCGATCACACAGGCCAAGTGTACGTCTGCGCTAAACATCTAAAGCATCATTACTTTACTGAGTCAGGAAGTGTTTCATATCCAATTAGACGTTCAGAGAAAATGAGAAAAGTGATTAGAAGAGGTCAGAGTTTTGGTGGAACTCAGTAAACATGCGATGATCTCACAGGGAGCGGATTTTTTTTTAAAAAGGAAGAAAGCCATGAACATGTCTAATCTGGATTCTGTAAAGTATAAAACAAAAAATCCCTGTTTATAATAAATCCCATCTGAATAGGGCTATAGTATGTTAGTGGGAGGATAAAGTTACGGCTGGTAATCTTTTGAACATTTTCAGCCCAACTCTTCTGGTTTTGTGTGTGAATGCGGTTCTGCCTCAGTGGCGTTCCTGTATCCTGAACCCTTCTGCTCTAGGGAAAGCCCGGCCCTCGTACTGCCTCGCACCTACATCGCCGAACAGGCCTCGATCCGATATCAGGCAGATGAAGATCAGACACGGACCATGCCACACTCATCTGATCTTCAAGGTAGACTCAGGTTCCTGCTCTTGTCTAATAGAACCAGACCCTGGTGGGTTCTTCTGCGGTTCCTGGTCATCAGCCTAAACGCTCTACCTGCCGAGATGTTTTTCTGCTCAGAGCTTTTCTGTACAGAGTGATTACCATCAGCACTGAGGCTCTCACTCTCTCCAACAAGGTGTGTCCTACCAGACTACCACAATTAATAAACTGCTCAGTGTGTGTGAAGAAAAGAATGAGAGAGAGAAAGATTCTTTTCTCATTTCTGATCAATATAAGGTTTCAGTTCTGCTCAAAATTCACCATAAAGTAAACCTAAAGACTAAAATGACCTTTGATAGAAATAAAAACCGTGTGTGTGTGTGTGTGTAAAAGAGAGAGAGAGAGTTCCTGAAGACTCCTGAACTAGAAACTCTGTTAAACAGGAAAGCTAACAGTTGCTAGGCTAGTCATAAATAACCTAGTGTTTAAATTACTCATAAAGTTACCTCAGAGTTACTGACTAAAGTTAATTTAATCGCGTTTCCAGATGAAAAACCTTTAAACCAAGTTGTGTTTGAAGTGTTTAGCTGGCTAATGCTAACCTGCAGCTAGAATAATAACAACACTACTGCAGCTAGCTATGCTAACAATGCTAACAGACAGAGCTAACAGTGCTAACAGCCCGCTCCCGGCTCTCTGCCGAAGAAAAAAACCTGAACAGTCGGACACACAGCACCCGGTCCTGCTGCTCACACACACTCCATCTCTCACACACACACACTATAAACTCGACTGAGGTGATAAGCGGCAGTTTTTACCTCTTGTCTTGGTTCAGGCCCACACCATGGTAGCTTCTCAGAGCCCTCCTCTCTCTCCCCTTTGTCTTTCCTCCACTAGGACTCCAATAAATGTGTCATCGCGGAGAACTGGGCTAAAAATCAATAAAATCGATCCAAAGTTCTTTTTTAAAAACTACCTATCCGTGTGTGTAGCCACTCGGGCTAGGTGAGCCATGAGCCGGGAGTGTGTTTTATCCGCATTATTGTGAGAGATGAAGAGCTCAGTAATCTGCAGCGCATTTTCAACTGATTAGGACTGGAGCAGTTCCGAGTCCTGAGTCACGTGACACACACACACACACACACACACACACACACACACACACAGCGAGAGGAGGAGGATATCATATCATATCATATTACATCATATCATGACGTTGGTTCGGTTCGGGTCCATCACCCACAGTACAGTTCGGTGTGTTCTGGGTCTGAACAATATAAAAATAAACAATTGTAAGGTTTTTTGGGAGGAAATGTTCAGTTGCTCCACTAGAGGGCGCCGCCGTGTACAGTACTGTATATAATGGATGTGTGAGGACTCTCAGTCACACAGGTGAGATTATCTGGAAGGTGAGTCCTGGCATGTCAACTGGACTTGGTCTTGTTCAGTTTCGTTACTCATTCTGAAGAAGCTACATGGATGATTAGTGAACGCTATCTACTGAACAAGAAAGAAATCCAGTTGAACTGACCTGACCAGGCTCAACTTCCAGATGTTTATAATAGTCACAGACACTGTGGATACACTACACTATATGGACAGATGTATTTGGCAAAACCTGCAGTGAATGTTTATCCAAATACACACACTACGGAGTTGGTCCCCTTTTTGCAGCTCTAACAGCTTCYACTCTTCTTGGAAGGCTGTCCACAAGATTTTGGAGTGTTTCTCTGGAAATTCGTGCCCATTCATTCCACAAAATGAAGCATTAAGATCGCAATTCGCTGGAGATAAGGGGCCTGATTGACTGAAACACCTGAATTAAATAATTAACTTTATTAAATTATATTACATTTTCAGATTTTCAGGGCGTCAGAGATTCTGAGCATGTTAAGACCCCCAAAAAGCCCAGAATGGTGAAAAAATATATCCTTCAGGAAACAGTAGAGCCCTTATGATGACGCAGGGCTGATGTCATGGTGCTTAGGCCCTAAAAATGTCAGTGAAGGAAAAGGTCAGGGTTTTTTATCTTTTATTTTAAATGATTCTTATTCACTTTTAAACACCTTGAATACAGGATAAAGCAGTATAGACCAAGACTGAGTGAGTGTGTGTGTGTTTAGTCTGGTTCTATATGATTGAACTCTGTACAGAAGTACAAGGATCAATGAGACACTGATAGTCTTAAGATATGATCTCTGGACCACAATGTGTTCAGTGTGTGTGTGTGTGTGTGTGTGAGTGAGTGAGGTTTTTATTTATGAACACTTTTCTTTAACAGCAACACCTGGCTCAGGTAGAGTGATTACTGGGACACGTTTGTTTGGGCCTGAGTGTCTTCAGGTAGCCGTGCTTTACTGATCAAAAGCTATTGATTAGTTCATCTGTGGGATGTAAAGGGTTAAATGTTTAAGGCTCGGTATGTGTGATGTCATCTCTGTGGGCGTGGCCCAGGCAGCTCCACAGGAAACAAGGGTTAGTGAAATGACACTTTGATGTAAATTATGTTACAGGAAGGAAAAGTTCAAGCTTGATTTAGGGTTTGTGAAGTTTATAGACATGTAGGATGAGTGTGATCTGCACCTCAAAGTCCTGAGAAATATAGAATTTTTCATGAAATGTATTTTTGTCAGGGGAACACATTATTAATTACATATTTGTAAAGCAGGACAGCAAATCAGGACATATTGGATGTCTCAAACCTTGATTTGTCCTGTGTACATATAATGTGTAAATAAGTCATTTTACAATTTCTTAAATAAAGAATCGTTAATATATTTAATTTGCCAACATCATATCCAGATAGCATGTTATCCAAGCTTTTTTGTGTAAGCCAGGCGTAACACAAATACCTAGGCTACTTGATTTTGGACGCAGTACAGTCAGGCTGAAGTACAGTACATTAGGCACTTCTATACATAGACTGATCAAGTCCTGACTGCAACACAAGACATTTCTACATGTTTGGAAAATATATTAAAGGGGTTCCTGGGAAGCCGGCGTTTCAGAAGTGAATCAAGCAGAAAGTCCGATCACGGCTCCGGCGTCCTCAGAAAACTTTCTACCTTAAGTCATTTTAAGGTGATGGTGTCCAAGCACTAGTGAGACACTGAGATCAGTGCATAAGTGCATCAGGGGATTATAAAGAGAAATAAAGGGAGTGTTTACTCTCAGAACTGTGTTCTGTTATTCTGTACAGTCACAAGTCCCGCTTTCACTTGAACGCTCCTTTGTGTTTTTCTTATATCTGCATTTTCAGCCAGTTAAGTGTGTGAATGGAAAGTATTTTAGAGAAAACACTGAGAGCATGCGAGTCCCACTTCACCAGTTTCCTCTAAAAGCATGTAACGCTCGCTCAGTAGCGGTTTGACGAGGCATAGTTTCATCCGTGTATTTATTTTTTTAATAATATAAAAGGTAACCTAAGCTTTCTGAACCATGGTTATGAAACCATGATGTTGTACGTGGCGTTACAACACAGATCACAGTAAAACGTGACGTGAATGTGATGTCCAGTACTGTTCCCCAGTGTTCACCCTATAGAACGAGAGCGATACTCTTCTCAGAACAGCATGAAGACGTTTTTCAGAAAGGTCCGGGGATCGAGCGGCTCGTGTCTCCGCTCATGTTTTGCTCTTTATTTTAAACTGAATCAGAACTCTGTTAAGAGTGGGGGGGGGGGATTTCTCTCTCGCGGTGTGTCTGTCGGACCGTCTGCTCTCAGACTGATCAACAATCTGATCTCTTAAATAAGAAAATCAGACTTCTATGAAATCATTTCTTTGGAATTGTCACTTCTGGGCTTAAATACAGCTTTAGTCCAGTCTGACAAGAAGGAAACTAAAAGACTAAATAACACATTTTTGTGCAAGCATCTTACCGTTAAATCAGTATTTACTTTCTGCAGGGGTGTATAAATTTCACAATAAAATTTCACTAGTATAACTAGTCACACTAAAGGGGCAAATACTTATAGTCTTTTACATTTGTTATTTTTGGAGGAATCTGAGGGGGGTCACAGACAGGGGGCGGAGTCTCGCCCAAAGTGCACTCTCTCCCCAACCTTCTACCAGGAGAGGAACCCGGCATGGTCTTCTGCCGTTCGAGTCGCTCCACCTAAAGACTAAGTGTGCCCTGAGCTCGCTGTGGTTCCAGAGCAGATACCCGATGTCCCCTCAGTCTGACTCTTCTGTCTGAAAAACTCCAGATAGACGCTCCATACTCAACCCAGGAACACACGAGCAACAGGAACAAGCTGCGTGTTAATGATCCCAACTTAACTCTCAACCTGGAGGCTGAACTAGTAATCTAATGATCTGCGCGTTTACATGCTCAAAGCTTTTAATCAGGACAGAATTTTGACCAAAGTGGTTCTGATCGCTGTGAGATGTCTAATCTCCTGCAAATATAACATAAGGGCTTCCACCACACCCCACCCAACTGCAGAGAAAGAGGAAAAAGTTGTGTTGCGATTCTGCAGATGTTTCTCATAGAGCGGCGATCTCAGAAACACACTCTGCTCCTCCAATACAAGGATTCCATCTCAGAATCTCATCACATCTCCTAACTTTATTCCTACGTGGGACCAACAGGAAACAATCAAATCAAATCTTTACAACGCTAATATTCACCTGCTGAACCGATTACAGCACCGTTCTCATTCGGACCCGGTCAGATCGTGTGGTCACATGACACATTTATAAATTTGAGCTCAGGCTGTTATTCTCAGTATTAATGGAATATTAGAGTCTGTGAAAACACAGCTGATGTTCGACGTGAGCATTACATCAAACTCCTGACCTCGATCTGTGTGATGTAACGCACGGCTTAAACATAAACACCCATAAATAAATAAATACTCCAGACAATTAGTACCCGATCAGATATTTGCATGAATTAACGGGGGTACCTAATAAATTGTATTATAAATATAATAAATATAATATAATATAAGAGCGGACGATATGCTGTGGAAAACACATTTTAAAAATTTATCCCAAAAAACTGTCTTCAGTAACCAGAAGTTCCTGTGGCCTTATCTACAAGTGTGTGTGTGTGTGTGTGTGTGATGTTGAGGAGCAGCGCAGACGACGGTGACGGGTACAACCTTTAATTTATTTTTAATTGACTCAATTTAAAATAAAAAGAAAGGAATGAGATTTTCACTGATGAGTCAAACAATCAGGAGATTCTGTTAAAATTATTGAAAAAAAAATAAAAAAAGTTTATTTCAGATGTTTAGTTCAGGTCTTTCACTTACACACACAAACAGCTTACAGGTTTTTTTCATCCATGTGAGAGAGAAGTGAGAGAACAGGTACCTTTCCTGGATAACAAAAAGTCTAGAATCACTACGGCAACAGAAACTCAACTAAAGGAGAGAAGATGAGTAAAGATAAATTTAAAGAAAAAGAAATATTTTGTTCCTCCAGCAGTAAGTAATAACAGAACACACACAGCGCTCTGAGCGGTCAGTTCTGTTCCTCTCTGGAGAACACGCCCGCTCTCCCTCTCTCACAGCCGCTGCGTCTGAACTAAAGGAAAGGTGAGGGGTGTAACAGCGACTCGTCTCCCTCAGGACCACTAAACAGTTTCACACAGCAAACTCGGCTCTTTATTTCTTCTTTTTCCTTTTCTTTGGAGGGCCCTGGTCCGAGCTGCTGCCGCTGGACGAGTCCGAGCTGGAGGAAGAGGAGGATGAGGAAGAGGAGGAGGAGGAACTGGAGGAGTCCTCACTGTCGCTGCTGCTGCTGCTCTCCTCGTCCTCAGAGGAAGACAACGAGCTGGACGAGTCCCCGCTGTCTGACGACGAGTCGCTGGAGGAGCTGTCCGAGTCGCTGCTGCTGCCACCGCCGCCGCTGCTCGAGCCGCTGGAGGACTTCGACCTGAACGACAGCACAGAGCGCAAGGTTTGTGTAAATACACACACACACACACACTCAGTGTGAAAGATACACAGCCCCCCCCCCATCCCCACCAAATTGTTAAATAAGTAAAAAAAAAAAAAAAGGGAAAGAATCTCACACTGATCTTTTTTTTTCAACTTATTAATTTAACTGACCATTAATAATGTGACTTAATAAAAGCAGCTGCA
>QMIH01000530.1:185017-197630 GCA_003987875.1 Clarias batrachus
TATATATAAAATAGATTCTTCCTTGGTCCAGTCCTCTGGTTAAATATTAATTTGTCCTAATATAAGTAGAAGTTTAACTTGGTGATTTCTGGTCACAGGAGAGGGCAGGTAGTGTTCCTCTTAGAGCTTGTTCATCTGCATTATGATGTTGCATGTATGTGCTTGTCTTAACAAATTATGTTAATGTTGTTAGGTTGTGTGATTTTAGAAACTAAACTAAGAGGTGGGATAGAAATCCTAAATTCTTCAGAGGAAGAAAATATATATTTTCTGCTGTTCAAAAGAAAGTCTAATATTCAAGAAGTAATATTTTACATAAATGTCAGTAACTGAAATGCGACTAGTACGTGTTGAGAAAATAGGTCACACAGATCATGTTAATGCTGATGCAAGCTCACCTGCATTTATTAACCAATCATTCTGCTTAACGTGTGAAATTGAAACTTTCTCAGGGCCTTTGTGTCTTTCGGTCCTCGAAATCGGGCAATAGGAGCAGCCGCAAAGAGCCAGGTAAAGGCAATGATTTACTTCTTTATATCCTTTTTAACTACTTGAACAATTTGATCCTTCCTCATTTACTGTAATAGACTTCTATGCTGTTGTTTTTTAATTTATCATACATTCTTTTGCATCAAGGTTGTCACAAACTGCAAAAATACCGTCCAAGGCTTTAAGCGATTTCATGGCAGGGCATTCACTGACCCATATATCCAATCAGCAAAGTCCAGCCTGGTCTATGACCTCGCTCAGATGCCCACTGGGACCACGGGCATCAAGGTAATTAAACACCTTGCAGCAGGTAGCTCAATTTTTCGTAATGTTTTTCTTATCTTTAAAGTATTGCTGACCTCTTAACCATTTCCTTGTGTTTAGGTCATGTACTTGGAGGAAGAGAAAGTGTTCAGTATTGAGCAGGTCTCCGCTATGCTTCTGACCAAACTGAAGGAGACAGCCGAGGCTGCCCTCAAAAAGCCAGTGGCAGATTGCGTCATTTCTGTAAATAAGCATTTTTGTACATATTTACTGTCATTGTGACACTTTATTCCATCTTACTGTGTTTTTGTTTGTGCAGTGTAATGATGTAATTGTTCCTATGTGATATCCAGTATTGTAAAGCTGTTAGTTCTGACTGAGTAATCAGTTCCATGAGTAGTGACAAAGCACGGTCACAGCATTAGGGGATGTTTGACTATTTGCATCACTCGGCATTCCACGTGCTTTACAGCCATTCATTCCGCTAACTATCGATTGCAGCGTGGGTGAAAGTAGCTCTGTACGGTACTGAGGAGAGAGCAGCTGCAAGAACATGCATCTGAAAACATTGTCATCTTAAGCAACATGCTTAAAAATTGCTGAAAGTTAGTCCGAATAACCTCCATCCTGTTTTATTTGTGCCTAAGGCGAGCTACAAAGCTAACTAGCTTCTAACACAAGGCTGAATCCCAATTCCCTCTCTAACCTTGGTGTAAACCCTGGGATTGTACACACTACATAGTTCACTAGCTTTCCATTGAACCCTCACCACCTCCATGGTTTAATCTCCTCACCTTTAGTTACATAGTACTGGTAAGAATTTGGAATGTTGGTCGCCCGCAGCGCCAGTCACGGTTAGTTAGTTCCATGTGTGGATGGATATGTGTGGTGGATCAGACTAACTGGTTAAAGAAGGAAATTTTTATTTATATATTTATAAGCAATATCACACTAGAGGTTGTGCTTGTTGTACTGAATATCAGTACAGCACAGCTGCAACCTCATGTCCAATCATCATTAGAGATAATAATTAAAAATTTTTTTTTAGTAGGGAATGATCAATATCTACAACAATCAAGCCTACCAATCTTTTCATCTGTTTTTAGTTGAGAATATTAAATGCTTGGGTTGTTCCCCTCCTCAGGTTCCCTGCTTCTTCACTGATGCAGAGAGAAGATCAGTTATGGATGCTGCTCAGATTGCTGGCCTTAACTGCCTGCGACTGATGAACGAGACCACTGCAGGTAAATGATCCCGAAACATACAATGGTTGGATCTTTGGTGTAACTTTCCACCCTTTATTAAATTTGCATGAAAAAATTAACTATTCTATAGCAGCTGGTACACACACCCAATGACATACGAAAAAGGCAAATTATAAAAATAAAATCAAAACAAGACATTATGAATATCTTTATGTCATCATTATGAATGATGTTAAGAGTCCCAGCTGTGTTAGTTTAATTAAATAATGATAATAGGGAATAAGCATGTTAACAACCACAGGTTAAAAGTACTGTAAGGCTGATGTGGTTTGAACATACTGTAAATTAAATGAGCTTTTCTCCACTTGGTTGGTGGCTTTTTCATTTAATTCAAGCTTGTCTTCCTTCATTAATTGTGCAGCAAGTGTAAATTACAAAAAGAACAGTACAGGTGATATCCGCAGACTTGTGCAGTATTTTTTTTACTATACAACTAATAAAATTGAATGTGAGGGAAGGCCATCATGAATTGTAAACTAAGAGACTGGGTCGAAACTGATGTATTTATTGTGCTTAATTATGTTTTTTCCAGTTGCCCTGGCATATGGCATTTATAAGCAGGATCTTCCTGCCCCTGAGGAGAAACCCAGGACTGTTGTGTTTGTGGATGTTGGTCATGCAGGATATCAGGTTTCTGCCTGTGCCTTTAATAAGGGGAAGCTAAAGGTAAGAAGATGTTAAACGTTTATATATCAGTCACATCTTTACATTTTATTCATTAGCTTTCATTAATTAATATTAAAATACTGCTTCAACTATGAAGCAGAATTTTCCATGCTACTGTTAATTGAAGTCAATTAACAGTAGCAATAAAAATGGACAAATCTCTCGGCCCATCTGTCCACCTCCGCTTGGTCCTCAGCAGAATCGAGTGACTGGGTGGAGGAAAAAAAGGAAAATATGCTGAAACATATGTCATATGTGGATATATAAGCATGATTGTAAACAATTTAAAAAGATAAACTAATTTTCCTAGGCGTGAGATCAAAGTCTGTAATTTCTGTTTTTGGTTTCGTTTGTCCCTATGGTCTGTTTTGTTTCTTTTATATTGTAGTCATTGTGGATTTTATGTTCTTATGCCATGTCCTGGTTATAAAATCGTTTGCCTTGATGTTTCCAGGTCCTGGCTTCTTCGTTTGACAGCCAGCTAGGTGGCAAAGACTTTGATGAGATACTTGTTCAGCATTTCTGTGATGAGTTTGCCAAGAAGTACAAACTAGATGTGCGCTCAAAGCCTCGCGCTCTGGTGCGCCTCTACCAGGAGTGTGAGAAGCTGAAAAAGCTCATGAGCGCCAACTCCTCCGACCTGCCGCTCAACATAGAATGCTTCATGAATGACATCGACGTTAGTAGCAAACTCAACAGGTCAGTCTCCCAGCAACCCTTAATTTAGCAAAATATGTCAGCTAAATCAGGCTCTGACTCGATCCACGAGAGGTCATGTTTGTATTCATCCTTGCATGTGCAGCATGTTGTAAGCGGCTGCTTTGGTTTGAAAGCTGCAGCTAAATATAACCCTATGACTCTGTTGTTCCAGAGGCGATTTTGAAGAGATGTGTGCGGCGCTACTGGCTAAGGTTGAGGGACCCCTGCGCAGCGTGCTCGAACAGGCCAGTGAGTAAAGTCCCGCTTACTCTGCGCTCATCATTTATTTTAATATCCTGAACCTGACACCTGATGTTTGTCCCTCACGCTTCTCTAGAGCTAAAGAAAGAGGACATTTACGCAGTGGAGATTGTGGGTGGTGCCTCTCGGATCCCTGCCATCAAAGAGCGAATCAGCAAATTCTTCGGGAAGGAGCTGAGCACAACGCTAAATGCGGATGAGGCAGTGGCCAGAGGCTGTGCACTGCAGGTCTGTGACTCAAATCATCAGTCCCCTTTTATACACCAGATCATAATTCTTTACTCTTTATTTCCTGAAAGGCACAATAACTGTAATGACCATCAATATTTTTTACAATGAATCAGATTATTATATAATAAAATGATAATAAAAAACTAAATGTGATCGCACATTTGGTTAAATTTAAATAATCAATATTGATGCGATAGAGAGGAGTGTGATTTAAATTGGCTTATGTGTTAATGCTGGATATCTAGTGCAGTACATTAAATTAATACAAATTTCCTGATTTCTTATTAAAACAAATAATTGATTTGGTTTATTGTTAGTTAAATACTGTGGTTGAGGTGACGGTCTGGCCAAAACGTATCTGTTACTCTTAAAAGATTTTCTGAATATCTGAGGGCTCATAATTAAAATAAAGTATCTTTACATGGCACATATAAAAAAAAATGTTCATGAAATATTGAAAGTACATTTATTTATTATACAGTTTGTGGCTTAATACACAGTATGTAGTCATTAGGGCTCAAGCACTGTGTCCCTCTTGTTCTTCTAAGGATTTTTTTTTTTAGGGCCCAAGAACTGTGACATCAGCCATATGTCGCCATAGTGTGAGGGCCCTCTTGTTCTTCTAAGGCAGGGGTCTCAAACTCAGTTCCTGGAGGGCCGCAGCTCTACAGAGTTTTGTTCCAACCCTGCTCTAACATGCATACCATGTAGTTTTCAAATAAGCCTTAATGACCTGTTTAGTTGGATCAGGTGTTTTTAATTATGGTTGGAACAAAACTCTGTAGGGCTGCGGCCTTCCAAGAACTGAGTTTGAGACCCCTGTTCTAAGGATTTTTTTTCCCAGCACACACGTACCTTTTTGAAGATTTTAGCATGCTCAAAGACTCATGAAAATTGGCAGACTGGCAGGAATCTTCTGCCATTAGAATGCCCAAGCTGCTGCATCGGGCCCTCACACGGGATTTTGCTGCACACTTGCACGCAAAACCCGGTACACATTAAGAGCTCACTGAGCTGAACAACTTTCTCATTGTATTTCGTGGGCTCTACTTTGCAGGGAGACTGTTATTTTGATTCGTTTGCAAAATGCGCCCAATGGATTTTTGTATACTCCTCCTAGGGGATTTTCTGTGTGACATTATTTTAAGTGACATCATATTGAGTGACGTGTTGTGTGGCGATAGCACAGATACTTGGGCCCACTCATCGTTGCTTGCAACTATATTTGTAATTTTATTTCTTTAATCACATTTGAATGAATAAATCATGAGTCACTATTGTGCAGCTCTAGCAAATTTCTTTTCACCCCCAAGAGCAAAAAAAATAGACAGCTGGTTAAATTAATTAAATATGCAGGGGGCTATTACATAGTGTGCTCATGAAAATCCAGGCATAAGTGAAGTATCTAGACAGGTTATTTTGGGTTTAGTGGCAAACACTGTTTGTGATGTATTCTGCTAATTCACACAAACACAATACTGAAGCAGGGGTGAGAGGTACTTGTGGCTCACATATTAATCATGGCTCTACAGCCAATCAGGGGCGTCTGTGTGCTCACGGAAGGAGCGGATAGCGCTGATGCAGGCATTTTGTGACATTTGTGAAATCAGTTCAATGATATTGTGTAGGTCAAGTTTTAAAATTGGCTTTTAATCTCCACTTTCCAAACCAGCTGCTTAAGAGTTTTAAGTTATAAGAAAGAAAGCTTGTGAGATCTGAGATCATCACACAAGATACAAAGCCAATTTCAAAACATCTGGTTTATAGAAATCCAGTAAAAAAATGTTTGAAATTACCTTATGACTGCATTCTATTTGTGTGCTATTTTTGTATATTTAAATTAATTTCTTTATGCATGCCAAGTGAATTCCGATTAAATCTAATCATTGTTGTATAGATTGTTTAATCCACACCCGTGAGATGTTGGGTGTGTGACTGGTTCTTGTCATGCAACTCGGTATTAGCAACCTTCCTTGTTTTCTTGGTGATGAAGTAAGCATGTTCTGATGTTTCTCTTTTCCCTGCACAGTGTGCAATCTTGTCTCCTGCCTTCAAAGTACGGGAATTTTCCATCACAGATGTGGTTGCGTATCCCATCTCTCTAAGATGGAATTCAGCAGCAGAGGAAGGCTTAAGGTTGTTAAATTTTATTTTATTTGTTTATTTTATTGTTCTTTATTATTGATGGACTTGGTTACTGGGGGAAAAGAATTAAATGTGTAGACTGATTTATTTTTTCTCTCTATTTTTCTGATCTCTCCTTGCAGTGATTGTGAAGTATTCCCTAAAAACCATCCTGCACCTTTCTCTAAAGTGTTAACCTTTTACCGCAAGGAGCCCTTCTCCCTGGAGGCCTACTACAAAAACCCGAAGGAGCTCCCATATCCCGATCCTACCATCGGTACGCACATATGAATGAGTATGATTCAGCCCGGTACATTGTGCATCCACGCATCATGAAAGATCACTCACGTGAGGCATGAGGTCAAAACGTTGTAGTGCAATGAAAAGAGCATAGTTTATCTGCATCTGTTTATCTGTTGTAACATGTGCTGTCAAGGGTTAGGGTTAGGAAGTGATGTTGCATCACAGCGTTGTGTTCCAAAACACAATCCTTTTGTTGTACTTGTTAGTTGTTTCAGCACTAAATCCCTTCGTTCTCTTCAGGTCAGTTCACTATCCAGAAGGTGTTGCCTCAGGCATCAGGCGAGTGTTCAAAAGTGAAGGTGAAGGTGCGTGTGAATGTGCACGGGGTGTTCAGCATCTCAAATGCCTCCCTCGTAGAAGTGCTAAAGGCTGGAGAAGGTGAAGAACCCATGGAGACGGACTCCGCTGCCAAAGAGGAAGAGGTAATGCCCTCCGATTAACTGAAGAATTACAATACACTTCACTGGATTCTGGCCGACTCACCACAGAAATATGCGCTTGGCTAAACAAGAAGAACCTTAACTTGTCTATACACATCAGAGCATGACTGAAAGTCCTGTCTGCTGTTGTGCCTGCACAGTGTTTCTGATTCATTCTTGTTCTTAGTGCATAACCTTATTGTACCTGTAACATGTTGTTCACGTTTATTTTTAAAGAACAAGATGCAAGTGGACCAGGAGGAGAAAACCCAAAGTGATGGGCCGAAAGAGAATGCAGATAAGAAATCTGACGCTGAGGATATGGAGGTTACTGAAAGGGTCTAACATATATATTGAGACACATTTCCCATAGCTCACTGTGCAGCACCCCCAAACAAAACTAATTGCTCCATGGACTTTGATACATGCTGTTATTTTTACTTTCTGGTTTTGTGTCCACTCTGTGCCCTCACTGGATGGTCCCTGATGCCTGTGTTGTCTTTTTGCAAGCCAGTTTGCTGAGTGACATAATTACCTCAGAACAGTAAAATATTGAGTCTGTCTTTAAGCTTCAAGTGAACTTGCCTGTTGACTGATCTCACTTTAATGCATGTATATACAGTATAATTCATTTAAAGTTAAGTGCCGCTGTGTCTTCTGCTGAACCTCACTGACTTTGAGGTAGGAATTGACCAGAACAGATCTGGTCAGAGATTAGAGGCTATGACCTGTCCTGTAGTCCTGTAGAATGTAGTATATACTTCTGCTTTCTGATTTAGATTTTTTAATGAAGCTTGACTTGTCAATATGTCCACCTGCTGTAGAGTAGGTGACAGTGTAACTAGTGACAGATGAAAACAGGACAAGGAATCAAAACCAACAGCAGCACCTTTCCAGCCTTTCCAAAAGTCCATGCAGCACTCACTACTTCAAATTCCATGTGCAGATCCCTGAAGTTATACTCCTAAGTCATTTAACAGCTTGTCTTTATTCCCTTCTGCATGGGCTCTTGAAATATTTGAAAAATTAAAAAAGCAGGAAATGTCTGATTTTTAAAAGCTACCCAGAGCTCTAAGAGCTCTGTGAAAACAACAACAAAAAATCGTAGCTAATTAATCTGGCTTAAAAAACACACACACACTCTAAAACCTCAGTGAGTAGCTTCAAGAGCACACCCTATAATGTGTCTGCCATGAGCTAGTGTAGTTTGTGGAAGAAGACTTTGCAGAAATGCAATGTTTGTTTTACATTAAGATGTATTTCTCTCTCTCTCTTTTTTTAGACTGAAGAAAACAAACAGGAAAAGAAGAACGACCAACCTCCACAAGCCAAGAAAGCCAAAGTAAAGACCAAGACTGTAGAACTGCCCATTGAGAACAGCCTGCACTGGCAGCTTGCTAATGATATGCTCAATCTGTTTGTGGAGAATGAGGTAATGCAGCTTAATCCACAAACGCATCAGGATCTAAGGTCATGTCTTGATCACTAATCATTTAATTGTCAGAGTTTACAGATCTGAAGTAACTTTAAAGCGTAGATCTGCACTCAGAATGGGTTTATCTTCTTTAGACTGGACATCACGCTGCAATAACTGACCATCATTCAGAGCCTGCTTTAATGAAAAAAAAAAGATTTTTCCTTACGTTTGGGGTTTGTTTCCTCAGGGGAAAATGATCATGCAGGACAAATTGGAAAAGGAGAGGAACGACGCTAAGAACGGGGTTGAGGAGTATGTGTATGAGATGAGGGACAAACTGCATGGTGTACTGGAGAAGTTTGTCAGCGAGGAGGTACATCTGTAAACCAAATCATTTATAATTTATTTATAATGTTGTAATATAGCTTATTACATTTTAGCTGTGATGATGTAATCTTTCAGGATCGAGATACTTTTAGTTTAAAACTTGAAGACACCGAAAACTGGCTGTATGAAGACGGAGAGGACCAACAGAAGCAGGTGTACATCGATAAACTGACAGAGCTAAAGGTAATGATGTATTTTTTTACAAGATCAAAATAGAAACTCTAGATTGAAAAAATAGATTCTCTAGATAGGGGAAATTAACAAGTCTGTTTTTCTCCCCCTCACAATTAGAAATTCGGACAGCCCATCCAGGAGCGAGCGATAGAGGCAGAAGAGAGACCCAAAGCCTTCGAGGAGCTTGGGAAGCAAATCCAAAAGTACTTGAAGATTTTGGAAGCTTACAAGGCAAAGGTACACACTGTAGTTCACATCACCAATATTCTGTACTTCCTATCATTTAAATGACATTAAAATTACAGGAAGTGGTGTTATTCATTCATTTTAACTCAATAAAACAAATGGTGTTGTTTTTTTTATGTCAGGATGAACAGTATGATCACCTGGACGAACTGGAGGTGATGAAGGTGGAAAAGCAGGTGAATGAGGCCATGAACTGGATGAACAACAAAATGAATGAACAGAGCAAGCGGAGTCTGACACTACAGCCTGTTATTAAAGCCTGTGAGATACAAGCCAAAACCAAGGTAATGATCATGTTTACATGTATTTTAATAAACTTTTCTTGTCCTGCAAATATTCCCCTTTGCTACCATTGGTTGGTCTGAGTTTAAAAAAAACAAAAGAAACGGGAGGAGTTTGGAGAAGAGGGAGGAGTTATCTGTCTTCTGTATTTATATCATCAGTAACACTCAGTAAAAAGCTCTCGGTTATCTTTTCGCTGTTCTTCGTCTTTAGCATGCAGTCACATTTGTGCAGATCTGAAAAAAATGGGGGGGGGGCTTATCTCAAAGTCTTGGTGTACACAATGTTACTCTTGACTAAATAAAATAAATAAATAGAAATGTCAATAGAAGCCATGTGTTGTTATGCAGTCTTTGTTAAATGTTTTTTTATTGGTTTATAAAGGTTTTAAGGTTTCTAATGTTTTCTAAACATTAAATCTTCATCTCATTCAGGAGCTGTCCTCCACCTGCAACCCCGTCATGTTAAAACCCAAACCCAAAGTTGAGCTCCCGAAGGAGGATAAGACGCCCGAACAGAACGGCCCAGTGAACGGACAGGAAGGCACAGAGGCTCAGAACAGCAGCCCTAACAAAGACCAACCGGCTCCTGAATCCACAGACGCCAAACCACCAGAAATGGACATCGACTAACTTTCTTTTATTAGCTTCAGCGTTCTCTCAGCCTGCCTCCTGGTCATGACTGAAACAAAGCTACTCGTTAGTTTTGTTTTCAGAAAGCTCCACAAATCCTTCCTGAACTTGTCGTGTATGCGCTCTTTTTTTTTTTGTCTTTTTCTTCTTCTTTTTTCATTCTGTATAAACTAAGGTTGCACTTTTTTTCACATTAAAGAAAGCTGAACTTGAAGATGGGGGACTTTGGTTCTGTCTCACTTTGAAACATTCATGTATATGGTCACAAAGTTAGCTTGGAGTTACACTGCTGACGACGATGCATGTTTGAGAAACTGCACACGTTTTAACTTGAGGGATATTTTTCTATTTTTATTTGAGAAACATCTGCTTTTAGTCACGTGATTATCTTCATTACTACAAATCAAAATGGTGTATGAAAGCACTGAAAAGGAATAAAATGTAGAATAAGACCAGCGATGTTAAACAGGTCTGAATGTAGAACATCTATTCCTGTAGTGCCACATTTCATTGTTTCACTGAGGCATCGCTTTATGGATGGGGTTTATGCTCGTCATTGCATTTTCGAGTTCTCAGGAGGTGCACTGTTTATGCCCTGCTGCTAGGACGAATAGTAGAGACCAACTATGTGGTATTTTTCAGTCACAGTAATAAAATTGCTCATTTTTGGTACACTGATCCAGGCGCTGTTTGAAACGCAGTTCATTTGGAGGTAAAGTCCTCCTGCAGACTCTGTATGAGGTGCTACGATCTCCTCATCGCTTCATATTCTTTCAAAGGAAAAGTAAAAAAGGTTGTACATAATGTTTTGGTTTTGCAGAATATTTATGCTTTCCGTTTTGCTGAGGTAAAATAAAGGACTTGTAAGAATTTGTTTTTTCCATGTGACATTCAGTAATTCTGATAAAAATGGTTAAAACAATGCAGTGATTCTGTGTTTGATGATGGGTGTAAAGATGGTGGGAATGTAAATGATGGTGACAAGACAAATTCACTAGAAGAGTAAATCACATCTCATAATATAAGGGGGGGGGGTGGTAGATCATGAGTACAGAATGGTAAACATGAACCTGAATCCTTCTAACATGACCCTGGTTAAGTGGCAAAAAAGTAAATATTTTTTCAAAGTTGGAGCATGAAACTGAGCATATAATTTTTTCACAATAAAAAAAGTGTCAGCAAACACAAAATTAAAAAAAAGAAGAAAGGAAATATGATTGACAATCTAAAATTTAAGTAGCTTTACTGTTTTAATGTACAATAAAATGTAACCTTAAATGTTTAGTTTTTTATGCTTTTCTTATTCATCCCCCTAAAAGTGCTTATTAGTAAAGTCTGTTTAAAAAAACATTGCATCTATAGAAAACTCTGGCCCATTAAAACCATAAATATTCTCAGTGTACTGTGGATCAGAAACTTTATGAGAAATGGCATGTTAAAGACTTTCCACTGGATTATATATAAGAATGAGATGAATATGTGCAATAATCAGTGAATAATCAGTGAACACACTAGTGCAAATCGAGATGTGCACCTGCATTATAGCAATTAAAAGACAGGTGTAATGAGAGTCAATGCAGAGGACATGATGAGCAGATAAATATGACTGTGAGCAGTGGGAATGTTACGAAGAAGAGCTTCTCGTATTACCATGAATGAGTACTGGCTGAGGGACCATCATGACCAGTAATCCCAATCATGGCCCCAGGCACAGTAAAGAGGTGTTAAAGCAGTGTTTGGCCCTGGAGACCAAGGAGTCTATGAGTTATAAGTCTAGCCATAGAGCAGCTCTGTGATAGAAGTCACTGAACATTCTCTTCTCCTCCACACAGAGGGTGACTGGTGTTGGACATGATGGACAGCACTTTGTTCAAGGTCCTCATTTCCAGCTCCAGCGAGTCCAGCTTAAAGCCAACCACAGACACAGCTCTCCTGTCCACCTTATTTAGTCAAGTGGCACCTCTACAGCATAGAGGAGAATACTAATCACCACTAATGGGTAGAACCTCTGGAAGAAACCTCTGACTGTTTTTTTTTTATATATAGATGTTCAGTGTTCTCTGATCAGTCCAGTCTGTCATCCAGCAGTAGCTCTAGGTTATGGACCCCAATGGTGTCCAGCAGTACTGTGAACCCAGTTTGGACAAAAGTCTCTCATCATCCTCTTGGTGTTAGAGCTCTTCACACACTTTCGCCCATGTAGTTTAAATGGCTGAAAACAAGGGCGTTCTAGGATTTCCAGTTAAGGGGGGGTCAGCCCCCATTGATGTTTAACACATATTTGGCTTGTTCAGAATCAGTACTCAACTGAGTATTCCCAATCACACACACACACACACACACACACACACACACTGTTTACTGTATAAACCTTTTTCTATGTTCAAGTACAATCAGAAAAATGGAACCAGAAAACAGCAGATAACTTTAAACATTGATTAGATTTTTAAACCCCTATGAGGCTGGACGATGGAATAAACTGTGTGATGCCAATAATGTCGATGTTCTACTCTCACCTGCTGCTCATTTGGACACCTACTCCCATGTGACTCGAAAAACCTTCCATCTACAGTTACATATAAACATTAAAACTTTCATCATGTTATCTAGTTTAATTTAGTGTTTTAGCTTCATAAATAAAACAGTAGGTTCTACATTCAATCCCTTAAAATCCCACAGCTACTAGATTATTTATTCAAATTCATTAATATAGACAAACATTGTTTTAATGGAATTAAACAAAGCATCTTTTTA